>VYZP01014486.1:0-46565 GCA_013400635.1 Hypocryptadius cinnamomeus | reverse complement strand
CGGAAGGTGGGAGCTTTTGTCAACAAACCCATTAACCAGGTAACAAGCAGTAGATCTTCTCAGAGAGCACCGTAATACCTTTCTTTTCCCATCTGTTCATACATAGAGGACCAAAAGCACCCCAATGCCAGGGCAACCTCAGAGACTGAGAGTGCATATTTCTGCCTGCTGCATTTCCCTACAAAGTTTTGCCAAGGAGTATTTTGTTTTTCATAAAATCCTTTTGGGATGTGACAGCCATTGATTTTGTTCTACTTTGCTAACACCCTATTTGAGAATAGAAGACTTGATACTCCACTTGGATCTCACAGTGATCTGCCACTACGACAGGTCCATAAACTAGGAAAGCTCCCAAGCCTCCCTTCCTTGAAGGAACATGTAGTAGACCAGTTCATCACTAGAAGCAAGCATTTAAGTTCAGCTAGGGCGGCTTAGAGATCTGCTTGGTTCCTAGGGCTGCAGTTCTAGGCCTTTTGGATGAAGGAATGAGAATTGTTTCAATTTGTAGCAGTTCATTAATCCTTGCCTATATTATACAAGATATGTATAGAAGCAATCCCATCTCAAGGTATGTATCTGCATTAGGTCAACTGAGTATCATCTTTGGATTTCATGCCTTTTAAATGAGGTTGTCAGCCTCCTGCCTAACTGCTGATGTGATTTTGGGCCGTTTTAGCTGGCCTGACAAAGATGTTCAGTGTTCTTTTCGTGCCGGGTAAGCAGAGCATCTTAGTGAAATTCTGTTTGCTAAATCTCCTCAGGTGACCATGGCCAACCTAGACATTCCTTTTGCCATGTTTGCTCCCAAGAATGTTGAGCTGGAAGATAACGACCCCATGGTAAGACTCTTCCAGAGGTATATGTGCCTTCTTAGCATCCCTTATGCAAACACTCATGCTATTCTCTGCCTTGAATGCACTTTGGTTTTGGAGAAAATAACTAGTTATTCAGATTTGTTTGGTTTCAAGAAGTCTCCTGTGTTGAATCTTGGGCTCTCTAGACATGCAAATAACAGCATATGTTTCTGCCCCTGCTCTAGTTAATGTTAATTGTCCAGCCTCCTAACTGGCCCCACACTGCCAAAGCACACACAGACATGGCTGTAAGATCAGTACTCACCATCTTTGATTTCTTGGGCAGGTCAATCCTCCTGAATCCCCAGAAACGGAATCTCCTCTACAAGGCAGCTTACACTCGGAGGGCTCCAGTGGCAGCAGCACAGGGAACACCCATGATGACTTTGTTATGATTGACTTTGTAAGTGCCCTCATCAGAGCTCTTACACTGCACCTTAGGTGGGCTTCACGTGCTGGTGTGATGCCAAATGATGTCAGAGTACTTTTCAGTGGGAGTGGTAAAGACACATCATTCACAGTACTACACTCTAGAACTGCAAAGACACTAGTACCAGGAATCAACGGCTACAAATTAAATACCATTTCACTTCTCTACTAACATCTGGGCTTGGCATCCTCTCTCTTAGCACCTAGAGGAGCCAGATTCCAAAGAGATGCTCTCTTCCAACTGCTCAAGTGCTATTGTGATATCAAGTGGTATTGGCTGTTCTTCAGTTATTTAATATGCATTATTGCAGCAACAGTTGCAATGCCAAGATGTTTACTGATAGCAGGTAACGACTTTACCTGAGATTATAACAAAAGGGAAGCCAGTGTCTCTGGGAATTAACAACAGTGTCTTTGATTGTAGAAACCAGCATTTTCAAAAGATGACATTCTTCCAATGGACCTGGGGACATTTTACCGTGAATTTCAAAACCCCCCTCAACTCAGCAGCCTCTCCATTGACATTGGAGCACAGTCCATGGCAGAGGATTTGGTATGGAATCCTGAAATTTCTGTTTGTGGAAATCATATATACTTTCTAATGCTCTCCCTATTTCTAGTTGGAAAAAGTATCTTCATAGAATTGTAGAATAGTTTGGAAGGAACCTTTCAAGGTCATCTAGTCCAACCCCTCTGCAATGAGCAGGGATATCTTCAACTAAAGCAGGATGCTCAGCCCCATCTAACCTGGCCATGATATTTCCATGGATGGGGCATCCACCATCTCTCTGGGCAGCCTGTTACAATTTTTCACCAGCTTCATAAAAAAATTCTCTCTTTTATCTAGTGTGAATCTACTCTCTTTCAATTTAAAACCATTGCCCCTTGTCCTATCACAACAGTCCCTGCTAAAAAGTCTGTTCCTGTTTTTCTTAAAGGTCTCCTTTTAGTACTAAAAAGCCAAAATAAGGTCTCCTCAAAGCATTCTCATCTTTAGGCTGGATCACCCCAAGTCTCTCAGCCTGTCTTAACAGGAGAGGTGCTCCAGCCCTCTGATCATTTTTGTGGCCCTCCTCTGGATCCACTCTTAACAGGCCCCATGTCTTTCCTATACTTTTCAGAACAGAGACCTTGCCCAAAGGGAGTCCATCACTAAATATATTCTAAATAAATGCAGATTTGTTTCTGGTACACCTGACCCTCTGAAACCAGTGTGTTTGTCTTGAATCTGAAGGGTGCTGCAGCATGCTTGCTCTAGGTCATTGAAACCCCCAAACTAATCCTGCCTCTGGGGTGTCTCACTTGGTGGCAAACCAGGCCTGACTTTGCAGCCTGAGCAGAGTTCTAGTGTGGCTGGTGAGTCACATCTGAGTGAGTGCTCTATTAGGCTCTCTGGCATTGTACCATACTGTGGAGAAAAATGAAAACCAGAGAGCAACAAGTGACTTGATGAAGGCAGTGATGTGAGTGGGTTATTGTGCTGCAGCTGATGGGGATTGCACAAGGTGAGGCCCCAGTGCACCTCCTGTTCCTGCAGAACAAACAGACTCTGGGCAGAGTGCCCTGCTCAGGGTCACTTGCTGGCTGCTGCCAGAGGGCTCCTGCTTTTGTGCACGTAGAAAGGTGAGCCCAGAGCATTGGTGAGGGATTGCCTGACTCAGAAACAGATTTTTCTTCCTAGTGTGTTTAAAATTTTCTTCTGTCTGCTATGAATGAGCCCTAATCCACAACTTTCCTTACCTTCCAGGACTCATTACCAGAGAAGCTGGCAGTCCACGAGAAAAACGTCAAAGAATTTGATGCTTTTGTGGAAACCTTGCAGTGAAACTGTTTCCCAGTTCTGCTGCAGCAATTCTTCCTCCTCAAGGCATCCTGGAGATGACATCAACAAATATCTCTCTCGCCCCTGCTCTGCCTTTTGTTCACATCGACTAGTTCCTTCCATCAAGTGAGCTTTCTTTTCTCTCTTCAATGACAGATACAGCTCATCTGCTGATTCTCCTCAGCTTTTCCACCACATAGTTCTGGACCTCTTTTCCTGCCTACAGCCAATTTTAAAGACTTCAGTAGGGACACAGGAAGTCAAACTCCACTGTATGGAAACCTAGTTTCTCTTCAGTCTGTGTCTATATGGAGGGGCTTTGTGGAAAGTTGTCATATGCTTCCTCCAAGGGTCCTATGGTGTAAGTTCCCTAGGTAGAGCTTCTTGCTAACAGACTGTTTCCTGCAGTCTCTGATCCTGTTAGAGCATAGAAAGCTTTGGCTTATTTCCAGGGTCTGTGAGTTCAGCAAATTCGACTGTTTGAAGTCCAGGACATCCATTCCACAGAACTGGGCATTTCATCCTGACTTCAGAGTACATGCTTGGAGCACAGGGAGAGACATCAGCTTTGGGACCTGCATAATCCAAGTTACCTTTGTTTTCCTGCTTCTAAGGAATTGGGTCTCTGCACAGTGCAAGGCCCTCTGTTAGGTGGCTGACAAGCAGGAGTGAAACTACAGGAATGCTTTCCACATTTCCTTCCCGAGTGCACTGACACTCAGCCATGCTGAGTTGAACAGTGTTGACTGTTGGCAAGCCTGCACGTAGCAGCTGTGATGATGCTGAATTCATAGTCTCTGCTTCTGAAACATAACTGTAAATACTAGGAATCCTATTTCTTTAGGGTTATGTAACTAGGAGTCTTAGTCCAAGATTTTTTCCTCTAATCCTTGCAAGCCTTCCTGCTTTATGGTTAATAGATGATCTTAATAATTAAAAAATATTTATTGCTTTTAAAGAAACCTATATTTAAAAGATGTTCTGTTTTCATGTTATAGTGCGGGTCATTCTGTCCTGATCACTGCAGAGAGCAAGTGTGCCATGGAACCCTAGCCAGTGAGGCTAGTCTCTCTTTGCAGGAAAATATCCAAGATATTTATTTTCTAAGACAGACTTGATTAATATTATACTCTGTTTTGGGGACTATGTGTCCATTACATCCAGTCAGGGCTCACTGATAGAATGAAATGCACACGTCAGTGGAGTGGAGTGGCAGGGACTTGGTAAAAAGCTGTTTTCTGATAGGCATGGATGAATTTGTAGTGTTCTTTGGCCATTCAGAAGGCAGCTTCTTTAAAGAAGCACATTTTTTTGGGAAGCTTATGGTACTTTTTAATCAGCTGGCTTTTTAGTAGCTGAAATTTTATTTTTGTAATAACACACCCACTGAGAGTGTGACTGGCTGGAATTGCTCAATGGGTGATTTGGCTGTTGCATGTCTTCTGCCTCATGTAAGGATAGGAGGAGAAACAGTGACACTAAACAGAAACTTGGATAAGGTGAGTTTTCTTGTGGTTCTCTCTCCTCCTGCCCCATGTAACTAGAGTGAGCAACTGCAAGACCCCTTACTGTCCAAAACCACTTTTTTCCCCCCTTGTTTCTTTTAAGTGGAGTTGTGTTGCTTGAGTACTGAGAAACCATCTTCATTTCCTCAGAGTGGCTGAGTAACCAGCCTTCTAGTTGGTGCAGTGTGGCAGCTTCTTCAGCTTAGCTGCATTCTTCATTGGAACAGATTGCCTGCAGCTGATGGGGGAACCCCAGCTCCAGTCTGGAACACTATTTCTGTGCCACTGCTGGAGCAAGGAGCCAAATTCAGAACAGAGCTTACTATAAGGCCAGAGCAAAGCAATGCTTTGAACTTTATGAGAATTTTTGTTGAGAGATGTGTTTGGTGGGAGGACTTGTAAGTTCTAAAATTCCAGGTAAGAGCTTCATTGAAGGAAAATTACCCACCAGAACCTTTTTATTTTACTCAACTGATTCAACTTCTTAGCAACCTCACATGGAAATTGCTTTGTCCATGCAAAGTAAGATGCACAAACATTTAATAAAGGTTCCAAGATCAAACAGTTTGTAACAGGACTTCAGTTACATGGGCTGTAACAAATACTTGATACCCATCCAAGAGCCACCTTGTTTCACAGGTGGAAAGGGTCGCAGAAGGGTGCAGGAACACAAGGAATTAATGGATCAACTGCCTGTCACCTGTGCTCAGGAAATTGGTTTGCCACTTTGTAGGAAGTAGCTCATAGACAGGTGGTTGTCATCTTTAGTCTCTAAAGTGATATGATCTGGGCTGCAGAGCAGCAGAGATGAGGCAAGGGGCTGGTTCACGCTGTATGAATAGAGAATAGTTGAGGTTAAACTTTTATCTAGCCAGCACTCCTGCTGTGCTCTTCTGCTAACAAGCTGTGGAGCTGGCAGGGAGCACTGCCATTCTTCTTAATTCCACCCAGGAGGTCAGGGCTTCTACTTGTGCTCCTTTATTGATGGAGTTCCTAACGTGGCTACAGCTCTCACATCTCGTAAGGCAAAATGGCACTGTGGCACGTCTTCTTCTCTTCAAAAGGCTGGAAAATTGCCTATATAAGCTGCTAGTGTTGAGCTGGATGGTCATAGCAATAAGAGATTCTCCAGGGCTGAGTTACCTGCCTCTTCTCTAGACAGTCCTCACTTTTAAAACACAGTTGCTACATCTAGGCTCTGAGTTCCCTGACCACTGCACAAATGCTCTGCTTCAGTAAAGAGTTAGCTGCTTCTGTGGCCTGCCACAGATTGTGTTATGAAGGCTGTTTATTTTAGCAGCTCTCTGCTCAGCTCAATATTAAGGACAGTATCTATGTAGCTGCTGATTTACAGATACTCTGGGTGGAGGGGAAGGTTCCTCAAGTGTATTGTTTTGGAAAGTCTCCGGTGTACTTAAGTATTCAAAGAATTTCCAATAAAACTTTTGTGTAAGCAACACTCTCTGTATTTTTCTGTGTACTAACAGGTCTGGGACAGTTTCAGGCTCATGCTTGTTTTCCTCCAGGAAACAGGAGGGTCAGGGGCCTGTCAGTGAATGCAGGACAGAGCAAGTTGCTGCCTCCATCAGAGAGGGCAAAATGGACTGGTGCATAATAGTTGGAGAGGTCAGTGGGATCTTACTGAGATCAACCTACTGGAAGGACAGCAAGGGGACAGACAGAACAGGTGCCTGGAGGTGGGAGGAACAGTGTTTGACCCTGCTGACCTCACCAGTGAATTGGGAAATTGAAATATTAACTCATCTCCACAGGAAAGGGGTGGGTAAAGGGGGAAAAATATACCCACAGAATTTGCATTGTACATAGTTTCTACTACACACTTAAAGAAGCATAGGAATGTTTTGAGTTGACAGGAGAGATAGCAGAGACTAATAAAATATGGAAAGAATAACCAAACTTAACAGCTGTATTCTAGTATTGGTAAAAGTTAACTCTGTATAACACATAATGCCAGGTACGGTGCCAACACCTTCCCTTTAAAGGAAAGACAAGATTATAAAAATCCATATACTAATAACAACTACTGATTTAAGCTTCAGTGTAAAGGGTGTCTGGTTATTATAAAAAAGATACAGTGGATAAAATGACAGAAATGGGAAAAAAAAAAGAAAAATTACTCTGTATATTAGAAGCTTCTATGAAGGGAATATTCCAGCTTGGAATACAAGGGTAACTAATAAAAGCAATCTTTTCTTAATCACATCTTCAGAAGGTAACACAGTAAACTGAGCATACTGCTGGAATCTTACAGATACCAAGCTGTCTAGATTATATGCATGTATATGTGTGTATTTATGAGTGTCATTTCATGAACTTAAAAAAGACATGGTGCAATGTCAAAACTCACAGAAGCCATCCTGTAGGATCTGGGGCTGACTACAGGGCTTTCAGTATCCACTATTACACCATGTCACCAGGAAGACAAGGGATTGGAAAAACCATCAGGAAATAAGCGAGAAAGTAAACAATCACATAAGTATGATTAACTACCAATGTCATGAACAATTAAATACCATCACTTTGTGAGCCTACTTTATGTATTTATAAAAAATGTTCTCAGAACAGTGTCCATAAAGTCAGGGGGCAGCTACTCATGAGAACGTGTCCAGTTGCAATGGTGTTCACAGTGCGTTCAGTACTGCCCATGGTTGCACATAACGCAGGTGCTGCCAGTGCCAGCTCCCTGTCAGGGACAGATGCACCTGCTCTCCAGCTCCTCTGAGCTGATGTTGCTACAGCACAATGCCAGGCAGGTCACTGTGACAAAGCCCAGAGCCAGGACCAGCTGCTACACTGAGAGGAGGTTTGAGATCTTGCTGTATAGTTGGCATGTAAACCACACTGACCCCATTACAGGGGCTATGTCAACATGCAGAAGGGGAACTGGCAACACTGGGAAGCCCTTAACTGGTACAGTAAAAACTGACAGGCAGCACACAGTTTAGACATCAGCATCAACACATGACCCTGACATACCCTCAGTGACATCCCAGCAGTCAGGCTACTGCCCAACGCTGATGGTCTTAGCCCCAGTGCTCTCCATTCTACTCCCAATTCCTGCATCCTAGCCAAAAAAGCTTACTGATGTAACAGGCAAATTGCAGTCTTTAGGAAGAAGTAGGGAACTGAATATGCATCAAGGGGAGTGTGGTGGTCCTAACCAGACTACTGTTCATCAGGTTAGCAATCCACATACATTGAAATGAGAAGGTGCAAGCTTCTGCTGAGTGTATCACCTGGCCCCAGGATAAACTTAGCCAGATAATCCTGAAGTGACTCCTGCCTGGCACCCTTGGAAATCCTACACAGACTGCTCATCACAACAGGAAGATAGTAACGTGGAAGAACAGCCCTCTTCAGAAGTGCCAAATCTATACTACTTCATTTTTGTTTTAATTCTGTTTCCAGCCCAAGGCTCCTGCAACCTAGTATTTCTTCAGTTACTCACATAGGAGGCATTTCACTCTTTCCTTCCTTCCAGCATGGTTGTGGCTGGCAGCATAGACAGCCGTACTTGTTTCTTGTAGATGTGTCACTGCTGCTGCCACTTGACGAACATGTCTGGATCTGAGATTACATTTTGATTTTTATTGAAATACAAAAAGTGCAAACTGTGAAATACAAGATTGGTGCAGATTAAAAGAAAATAAACAGTGTGAAGTGTGAAAACCCAGGCCTGCACCTGTGAACATCAACAAAGAAGAAGGCAGGGAACACCCAGCAACAAAAGCAAAGCCGAAATTTTTGCACAGGAGCCCCATAAAAAAGGAAAATGGGACTAAACTGGCCCTCAGCTCTCTCATGTTAGCACACAAGGCATCTGGATGGCCCCAGACCCCCTGCATCACCCAGAAGCTCTGGTGTCAGTTCACAGCTTGGGCCAGGGAGTGATCAGAGGCCCTTAGGACAGCAGGAGGCTTAGCAGAGGGGAATGTTCTAGGTGCTAAAAGCAGGAGGTTGATGCAGGACAAGTACCCCCATAGGAAGAAATAGCTAACCTGAAAGGTAAGCCAGGGAAGAGACCCTTGGGCAGCTCTATAGCAAGGAGAAAACCAACACAGACCAGCACCTTAATTGTATACCACCCCCGACCTATACAAGGCAGAGAAACCCAGCCCAGCCAGCACCCTGCCCATGTGAGGAGGGAATTTAACCCCCTGGCCTTGGCAGGTGCAGGCTCTGGTGACCACCCACCTGACAGGCTGCAGGCAGGCCTGGGCCAGTTCTTTCACAGGAGGAATATTTCCATACAAGGCATTCAGGAGAAGAGACTGCAAAAGCAACCCTGGTTACCGTGCCTGCTCCAGGGCCCTCAGCAGCTCCAGCACAAGGAGCAGCAGAGGAAAGGGGATATTTACAGTGGGTCCCTTCCAGGATTTACAAGCACTTTCCCACCATGAGCAGCAGTAGTTCCCTGAACACTCTCTGAATCTGCTCCCTGCAAGCACTGAACTGGAGAAGGCTTTTATCCCTGCCAGCAGGGGATGAAGCAGCCTCTGTTTTGCTAAAAAAGGAAACATCATTTCAAGAATTCACTAAAAAAAAAAACCACAAACCAAAAAAACCCAAAAAAACCAAACCAAAAAAAACCAACCTAAATCCCAACAAACCCCTAAAATAAACTACCAAAGTCCAGCCAGAACTCAGATGCTTGCAGTATTCCCCACTTTCCCCATGGAGAGGAGCTACTCCAGCACTGCTCCTCTGGCTACTGGGCAGGGAACAGTCCTTGCTGCTCTGCAAGGCCAGAACATGCCACCTTCCCCAGAGAGTGCATAAGGCCAGGGCCTCATGCACACAGGCACTTGGATTCCAGGCTGCCGAGCTTGTGCGTTTGTCCCAGAAGTTAACTGGGATTGCCCTCCCTCTACGGAGATGAAGGTGAAGCCAGTGTCAGCTGCAGATACAGCCAGAGCACCAAGTCTCCTTCTCCCCCTACCAAAGCCTCCACAGAGCAGGACGCCTGCAGGGAAAGAGGGGCTGCACTGGGCTCCCTCAGCCTCCACAGCCTTACCCCTTAAACACTAGGGCAAGTACACCTCTCTCCACACTAGTCCACACCAGATTACTCTTCCACAGCACATCAGCTCTGCTGACTCACTCTAGAAGAGATCACAAATGAATTAGGAGCAGATTATCTCTCCCTCCAAAACATTTACTTAGTTACTGCTGTGAATTGTTCAGGATGAACCAATTCATATCCCGGCCAAACAGAGAAGACTCCTACTCTTGGAAGAGGGAGACTTGAAGAAGTCAGCAGCCTGGTAGCCTCCATAGGGCAAAGTCTCCCGGTATCTAGAAAGGATCAGATCCAGTCCTATCTTAGAACCTCTCTTGCTCCAAGTCTTAGTAATGTTCACTTTGCTGTTCACTGTTCCCACCCACATGCTGGTGTGCCTCCTCCAAGGCAGCTGCCTGGACTTGCGCTGCCTTGCAGAGCTGCCTACGTTTGCACCCATCCCCATTGCAGAGTTTAGCAAAAAGGGCAATCTCCTTAATTCCGGCAGCAGATGCCACTTACTTTGACTACACCAGGGGCACCGACCCTTGGTCAGTGTTAAAGGCAGGCTAAAATATTATGAAAAAGCAAATTCTCTTTAGCATCCAGTAGCTTTAAAAAAACAGTTCTGCTTGGTCCAAAAGATTTTTCCCTGAGGCCAGATGCAGTAGGGAGGTCTGGCCCAGGCACACAGGGCACAAGATACAAAGATAAATCACACCAGTGAAGTAAGGCTAGAAGCTCCCTCCTAAAACCCAGGCAGGCCCAGGCTGAGGAGAAGGATCTCTTTTAGCTCAGGTAATGGGAATGAGGCAAGCCAAACCCAACAGAGATGCTGTGACAGTATCACAGCTGCCCCAGGGAGGCGCCAGGACCACCCCACTCTGAGTCTGCCTTGCAGAGAGCATGATCTCTCCAGCTGTGCCCAGGGCATACAGGATGCCTCTGACCAGGGTGGAAAGTATGAACCCAGGAGGAGACACAGCATAGGCCCTCAGCATGGAATAGCTGTTCCCTCACAGCTTTGGCACGAGTGCTCAGCACCTGGGCAGAAATTTGTAATCCAGGCCTAGTGCATTCCATGGTGAGGGTTAGCCCCAGTCCCCAGACCTTCCCTAAAGGCCATGCTCTCTGTTACACTGTGCTGGGTAAAGTTGTGCTCAAAAAGACAACTAACTAGACAAGGCGGCCTGTGCCAGTCAGCACAGATACATGTGCCAGAAGAGGAGGCCTTGTGTTGCTGCCAGGACAGATGGTGATCCTCATGGTGTTCAGCAGTTCAGTGCCAACAGGGCACTCACTCCTGCCACTCAGACTCACCAGCTGTCAAAGGGTCACAGCTGGCCTGCACGCACAGCCAAGCCTGGCATGAACCTTCCCAGCCAGGCTGGAAGTGCTGCTGGAAGGACAAACACACCTGAGCTGGATAACTACGGAGGCAAGTCACCCACTGCAGTCCAGCAAACACTGAATAGTACATGGAGTGGGTGACCCCAGAGGGGCTGGGCTTTGGGCTAAACTCACCTTCATTGTTTTGGAGTCTGACAGGTAACACAGCCCATTGCCGTGAGCCTGTCCTTGACCTGCCTGCCAAAAGCAGGGGGTCTAGAGTGGTGTTTGCAAGTGCAGGACATGATGCTACCTGAAGCACAAGGGCTGCTGCTCCCTTCCCTGCTTTAGGTGCCCCTGGGGAAAGGCAGGATGCATGCTCAGTGCTGAGAAATGGCACTCACAGTAAGAATGTCTCTATCACAAAACCCAGCAACCCCACCCTAGCCCAAACAGCCCAGCTGAGGCAAGGAGGGGTGAGCTGGAGCTATTGGGAGCTTGAACAAAAAGATCTGTGCTGAGGAAGGGACTAGGAGGGCAGAAAAACTGCACATAAGGGAAGGAGGAAAAGAAGACAGGTCATCTGAGAGGGCAGAAGACTGGTGATGAGCCCTGGAGGAGCTGCGCAGGTGGGTTAGGACTCCAGTCTCAGCAGCTGGGAGACCAGCTCCCCTGCCCATCCAGAGCTGCAGGTCTCCTGCTCACTTACTTGCACACTTTCACCATCATCTCCACAGCCCTCACTCTGCTCATCACCCAGAAGATCAGTGGTCCCTTTGTACTGGAGACAGCTTGGTCACAGCTCCAAGACAAAGAAGGGGGAAGGTGGGCACAGTGTGCAGGTGTGGGCTGGCCTGGATTCAGGCCTCCGCAGCCTCAAACAGCTCCTTCTGGTGGTCCAGCAGGAATTTGGTAAAGGTATTGATGGGATTGATGGCTTTTAGAGTGATGGCCGCATCTTTGGCCCAGAGCAGATTTGGGCCAAACACAACTGCCAGGTTGGTGTTTGTCATCTTGTTTCTGTCGCTGTGAGCAGAGACCTATGCGGGAAGGAAAGAGACGACTGTGAATCCTACAGAATAGCACAGCAGCTGCCTACCCTCCCCAAAGCCAGAGACAGAGAAAATAAGAGGAGAAAAGCTGACCAGGCCATATCATAGCAACAAGATCAAGAGCACTGTCAGATAATATCTCTACAAGTCCAGATCACTACTCATGATCTTCCCTCTTGCTTGAATGGCCTTGCAGTGGCTTTCTCGGCAGCAGGAAGTACTGTAAAGCAGATCTGAGACGTCTCTTCTACTCAGCTACTTTGTAGTTCTACCTCCACACCGGGGAGCTTCCAGCCTCCCTGGTATAGATCACACAGGCTGTATGCCTGCATTTTTTAGGTTGAAGGCCTGCCTGCACCTCAGTGTTATGACAAGCAAATGCTTAGGCTAGTGCTCACCTGCACCAGAAAGGCTGTCAGTAAACGGAGCACTTGGTAGTTTTCTTCCGGCAAATCCTGGAGTGTTTTGCGAACAACATCCACACGTTTCACCTCCTCCACACCTAAAAATCAAGAGAGACAGGACAATCCTCAGCATCCATCCTGATGAAGGCCCTGCTGGCAGTCACAAGGTATCTCATGCATGTCTCCACTGAGACATCTTTGCCCTTCGCCGGTGCAACATTCAGGGAGTAGCACTTGTTACAACTCACTCTGGAAGCTGACAACATGGCTGTAGAGGCCAAAAGTGAGGAGGGGCTCAGGTAGCTCCCTCAAGAAGGTCTTGAGAATCACAGCAGGGAGGTGGACATCTTCATACTCCTGGAAGTCTACAGGTACACCTGAGAAAGTAGAGCAGAGACTCAGTGCTCACTGGCCAAAGCAGCACCTCCTCCAGACAAAGGACAAGACATGATGGCCACAGTCTGAAACTAAGGAAGAGGTATTTTAAAAAACACAGAATCCTGAAGTACCACATCTTCTAGCAGAGTGGAAAAATATGTCCCAAAATCATATACAAAGCAGTGCTGAATCCAGCACTACATCTTTAGAAGTCATCAAATGGAACATGACTAAGTTTCATCCTGGTCATCTTAAGTCCCTTCAGTATAACCAGAGTAAGATGGTATATCTCGCCCCAAGAAACAGGGAAACTTTCAGGAAAAAAAAAAGGATAATAAGGGGAATATGAGTGGGAAGGAATATGCTTTCCACACAGCAGAAGTACCAGATACTTCTCCCTTGCAATTCAGGTCATACCCCAAGATGAGGCCTCACCTACAGACCTATCAAACAAGGAGAAGATCCATGATGGACTAGTTCCTACACAGTTGCAGTTGCACAATAGCAATTAGGGAATGAGAGGGGCTCTGATGTGCTTGGGCACTTACCCATATTGTATTTCTGCTGGACCTCTCTGACAACCTGTGTATTTGCTGATCTCCGGAATATCCCCTCTGTATTAAGAGCTGTGAAGTGACAGCAGATGGAGATGAAAAAAATCAGCCATGTGAGAGTCTCTAAAAATGCTGGCCTTAACAATTATAAATCCATGCTGTGGGGCATGCAGACAGATATCAACAAGTCCCTTTTTTAGAGTACAACAATTCTTTCTGCTTCCACTATCAAACAAAGGATACAAGGGGTATTTGGCTACTTTTACACAAGTGGGAACACGAACTCCTAAAATAAGGAGGTCTTGTAAGCCCTCCACAATCTCACTTGAAGGCTAACTCACCTAGTTCAGGCTTTACACCCTATTCTAGACTGCTGTTCTTCTTTATCTCACCATGGTCTTGATGGGAGCTTGGACAGAACAGAGGTCACTGATATGGGACTGCAGCTTCCCCAAACACTTACCATGCTCCCGTAAGTGAGCAATAGTGTCTCTGACCACCAGAGGAACAGGAGACTGATCAGGGCTCTTCTCCCTGAGACTGCACCAAGAAACAACAGGTTACACATGACTGGCACACAGGACTGCTCCTGCCCTACATGCAGCCTCCAGCTCTTCAATGTGCCACACAAGCCGTACTATGTATGATCTTGCTATCTCCATCCCTGGTTCAGCCATTATTCTGGCCTTCTATCCTCTTCACCCATGTTACATCACTCACTGGAACAACTACGAGCTCATTACTAGACCATAGGAATGCTTTTCCATCCTCTGTAAAAATCTCAACCTGCATATGCCAGGGCAAAGGGTTTCCCAGAAAGCAAGGATGCTAGTTATGCATCAGGTGAAAAGGGTTATGCTTTGTTTTTCCTTCCCCATCAGAGCAAGGGCAGAAAGAAGCTGACACATGAGAAAAAAAATTTTGGCCACCACATTCCTGTAACAGAAGATTTATCAACAAAATGGCTGCCAAGGAAAATCTCATGACGCCAAGGTGCTCGCTGCCACCCTCACATTCGATTGTCCAGACCACTCGATAGCTGGGAGCTGCTCACTCCTCCCAGGCTGGTAACAAGCTCAGGCACCACTGCACCACGGCAAACACCATCTGGAAATGTAGCACTGAAGCTGGGGAATGTGTTCCCAGACTGCCTCAGAGGATGTGTCTAGCTACACAGTACTGGCTCCTCCTCATTCCCCGGGGAGGCAAAACCATACTCAAGAGTTAAAAATAGCTTCAACACTTACTCAGTATCACCAGCCCTTGCCAGTGTCTGTGTTTGCCTTTGTCACTGTGCAGGAATGGGGAGTGGGATTCACTACAAGGCTGAATAGAGGTGCTTTTAAAATAGAATTTATGATTTGGAAAACAACTAAGAAACAAGTCTGCAGCACTGCTCAAAGTAGCATAGTCCTAAAGAGAACCCTGTCAGCCTTCTACAGACTTTTTTTGCTTAAAAGGAAGTTTCTAGTGCCATAAAGCTGTCCCCATGGCTCTTATTTTGCTCCTCCCTTAGTGACCCTAAATTCCAAAAAATAATCTAACCCAGGGATCAAGAGGGTGGAACTGAAACGAGTTAGTCAGGATCTGGACACGAGCACAGAGTTCCTCAGGAAAATGATTATAAAGTTTAGTAGGAAGTCTGAACTGCCAGAAATTTCTCAGCCATTTTTTTCTGTTGTTCAGTAATAAATACAGTGACCTCATACCAAGCAAGTCAGGGCAACAGCAACACAGTCCAGAAATACTCACTGCTGTAGGGAGACTCCAAACTGCTGGTTTGGCAGTGGTGGGCGTGGGGGTGTTGGCTTCTGGGGCACTTGCAAAGGTTTCTGCAGGGATCTCAGGTATTCATCATACCTGCAGCAAAACAGAGAGTAGTAAAAAGGCACTCCATCTCCCAGAAAGTGCATGAACCCAGCACTGCACACCCACTGGTAGCAGCACCAGACTGGTACGGTCAATTACACCCATGCAAAACCACCACAGGCAGCTCTAGAGCACAAGAACAAACATCTGGTTGCCAGAAAAAAAAGCAGGGGGAAAAGGAGTATCTATCTGTAATCAAGAGGTGGAGTAGCTGAGTAACAGCGTGGGCAGGAGGCCAGGACAGCACTGCTTGTGATGAGGCAGATGCATATGTGGGTGTGGGACAGGGAAGCAATCTGGTAGGACTGAGGTTATGACAACTTTGGGAAGCCTCAAAGACAAGCTGAGCAGTGCAGAATGAGCTAAGCAGGTGCCCAGACGACAGCAGATGCACACCATGAGCTCCAGGGCAGTGTTAAGGGCAGTATCTTGCAGAAAGTCCCCAGGGGGTGAGTGGGAGATGCAGGATTGGTGCTCCATTGTGGGAGGATTTTTAACTCAAAGACAGAACTGGGGACTGGGGCCAAGGACACACAGGAAGGACTACAGAGAGAAACCAGTCTTGAAGGCAACTTGTCAACACACCCTGAAAAACCTGAGTGGAACAATCTCTTCCTTCCCCTGCCACTCTTTACAAAAGGTCCCCTCTCACAGATCCCTAAGCACAGGGGAGACAGACAGTATTCTCACTTTAGCACTTGGCTTGGGATCCCCAACTGTTCCAGCTTCACATACTCCTCCAGCTCACTAAGGTAATTCACATAAAAAATCTTTCGTCCAAATTTAAAGCTGAAAAACAAGAGAAAGGTAGATATGTGAGGAATTGGGAAACCCAGTAACAGAACTGACTTCTTACAGAAAAGGAGAGCAGAGGGCTGCAAGAAACATCAGTGAGGCAAAGGGTAGGTTTGGCTGAGCAGCAGAGATGTCACCCACATAGCTCTCCCACTCCATCTATTTTACCACGAGATCCAAAGACTTTCTAAGATGCATTAGAAGCCCTAGCAGCAGCAGGCTCCCTCAAATGGTGGACTTCTCATTCCTGTGTTCAGCAGTAGGCTTGAGAAGATTTTACTCCCAATTATTTCCTAGAGTTATTATTTCAGTATCACAATAAATTAAATATTTGAGTTACAGAGCCTACAACTTTTTACTTCTACTTGGCTGGAGAGAAAAGGAGTAACACAGAACTGCAAACTCTGTAGGTTCCTAAAAAGGTACTTCTGGTGTGTGAGCATTTCTGAGCTCAGAAGTGGGAGGAGACAGAAAAAGGTGAGAGACTCCAGGATAGGCTTGGCAGCCTAGGCTCAGCTTGTGCCCCTCTGAGAAGGCCCCTTTGTTCCCCTGCAATGTGAACATGCAGGTGAGCCTCCAATAGTGCTTCCTTCCTACCTGATCAGAGGCTTGAATAGTATCAGGAGGGTCTTGATGAACATGGTTGGGTGCACAATATACAAGGCTTTGATGTTCTTCTTGTACCTGTCAAGAGAAGCCCAGTAATGACAAGCTGCACTTTAAGCAGAGGAACCAACCTTTCCACAAGATTAAGGCACCCTGGTTGCTTCATGCCTTTTCCACTGGGCCTCACCACACCCCAGTACTCACAGCCTCTGCTCTGTAGCTGTGTCAGGCCACTTGGCAACCTAAGGGCATGCTACTCTGTATTCCAAGATTCATCTAAAACCAGTGAGCAGCCTCCACAGGAACCCACAATTATACCATGGGGATGACACACTTGCACCAGGTCCTGGGTTTGCTGCTTGCCCGTTGGCTTAAAGGATGTAACTACAGAAGGAGCTGCTTAACCTATGATTCAGTCTGTAATAAACAACAATCCACCTCCTTAAGCAGGAGAATAAGTGACAGTAAAGTATGATCACCAAGCTACACAGGGGGGCTGGTGAAGCTCCTCTATGTTAGGCTACGGACCAGCACATAACATCCTTGCTTGCTGCAGCTTTACTCACTTGCGATCAAATTCCCTGTAGGCATCCCGCAACCAGCTCAGGGATGGCTTGTTCTCACTGGTCAGGCCATGGTGCAGGTACACCAGAGTGTAGTCACTCTCCACATACTGGTCCAGTGTGAATTTCAGGTACCTGAGAAGAAAAAACTGATGAACTCACATTGTGCTCTGCTACAGAGAGGCTATTCCTCCCTTTGGGACTCTTTTTGTGTGCCCTTACAGAGGATTTGCACCTCCAGCAGTGGAGGTAAGCACCTGGGAGGACATGTCCAGCTAAAGAAGCTACTGCAGATGCATCTGTCCCCAGGAATCCAGCAGCTGAGAATTAGGTCAGATTTAAGAAATTAACAGCAGCCTACTAAGACTCTACCTACCCCAGCAGTTTCACATGATCTAGTTGATGACTTGGGGGCATCCGGCAGGCACTGAACAAAATTACTTTTCTTCCATATTTGTCATCACCTGCAGATAAAATGCCAGAGATTACAGGGAGTTAAGGACTTCATTGTGGTATTGGCAGCAAGGGGTAAAGAAAGAATGAGAAACCACCGTAACAAGGCACAGCTGCCAGCAAAGCTAAATCTGATTTTCAGCAGTTATCATGGGCCTAGTGTGGAAGCAGAAACCTGAACACCAAGGGCCTGGCAAGTCAACAATGAGAATCAAGAACAGATTCCCTGCTCCAGCCCTGAATGGAGATGAAGGACTGGAAACCAGAATGCCTTGGGGCACATAGGGATGGAGGCAAGTACAGAGCAGAGTGCTCAGAGCATTAATCCTGCGAAGCTGTGCCTGCCTGGGCATTGCTCCTGATGCACACATGTCCAGGGAGGCACAGGGAAAACTGCCCCTCACCTGCACAATAACCCCTTCCACCCTGCACACAGTCCAGACTAACTTCCAATAGTCTGGTGCATCTGTTTCTTGCTTCACCTGGAGCTTAGTTCTGCACACAGAACACAGGCCATTTCATACCCTGGAAACCAAGAAATTCCTAGAAAAAGAGCAGTTCCAGATAAGAACTCTTCTGGATGAGTTCCAGATGATTTCTCATCTTTCCAAAGAAAAGTGTCTTCTACAGATGGGCCAAGCAGGGCTGCCGGATTCTCCAGAAGGATTGTAGAATAAGCTCTTCATCGCCTCCTAGATTTTCCATCCACAGAGAGATTTTTCCAGCCTGAGACGGAAGGAGCTGCAAAGTGCAGCGCGACAAAGCATTCTTTGTAAAAGCCATGCAGAAAACAGTCCCCATCACACTGGAGCCAAATAACCCATAAAGCACTCTCACGTCATGGAGGACACTCCCAGCCACCACTTGAGGCTTCAGAGACAACAAGGCAAGTTTTCCCCAAAGCAAGTCTTCAACCGTCAGTGGACTTCTGCCAGCAGAGATCTCAGCCCCATGAACAAAGCCCAAGCAGACACCAAGCATGGCCAAGCTTAGGAGACATGCTAGGGAATGGAGAGATTTGCATAAGTGAGAACCAGGTCACAAATCCTGCGGACATACAGAGTTTGAGGGAAAGTCTGATTCTCCCCCAGACACAACAACCAATCCATTTCCACAAAGATGACTTCTTTTTAGCAGCAGTGGAGATGAAATGGTTCCTTTAGTATTAAGGGTAAAAGTCTTCCCACCTTTTTAGCTACTCACTCTGCTCTGAAACCTGTGTTTTCTTGTCAAGCAGAGAGTGCAACAGTGAATGGGGCTGTTGAGGCTATACTCAACAATACCCTCCTTACTCCCACATGGTAAACCATCTCACACAGACCACAGCACAGAAAAGCAGCAAGGATCACTACTTATGCAGGACTGACCTGCAATACATCATTCCTCTTGAAATACATCCTTTTCCCAGCATGGATTTATAATATTCATGCAGCCATTTTCTCACCTTTGCACAGGCTCTGGCCCTCAACTATCACTTGGCTACACCTGCCACGCAGCAACTGAGGTCTCGGAACAGCAAACCTGGTATTTCTGGGAACTCTGTCTGTTAGTACCAGATGACCACATGGTGCTGCAAATGGCAGCCAGAGAACTCATACACACCAGCCATGACATTAAGATGCCACTGGCCCCCTTCTGCCCCCATCTTGCCAGAACAGATTCTCTTGCTACTTTGTTCATTTTTATTTTCACCTCGCAAGTCCCATTTTCAAGTCACCAGACAACACAGAATTTACTGATGCACAGAAGGCAGAAATTCTACCAAAGCTAAGGACACTGCAGCAGCACTAGGTAGGACCAGGAAAGGGGCGGCACAGGCCATCACATCGACATACACATGCGGAGATCGGGGCAGCTGGGGAGGACGCATGACCTGGAATGCAGGACCAGGAGAGCGATGCAAGGCTCATCTGGAACAACCGGGTACAGTCACAGCCAGGCCACAAGACCAACATCACACCGCATAGCCCACGGTAGCCCACGCTCTGCCTACCCCAGTTTCTTGGTAGCTTGCTGTGAGCTTTAGGGCCAGGTCTAATGTAATTGAGCTGCCTAAAAGACTAAGTGCAGGTTACAAAGTCCTGGGCAAGGAACATGGCATATTGTGACCCTTCCCATTGGTCTTGAGCGACTCATATGTCTCTATCTGAAGGACAAAGGGTCCTGCCTGTATAAAGCACCAAGAAGATGCAGCATTTGAGAATCTGCTGAGTTTTATAGTCATGAAAGAGAATGGTCAGAAAGACAACAGATCTTTGCAGATCATATGTAGCTCTATGCTAAATTCAGAACAGATGATCTTCAGTTAACTGAGGCTGCATTTCACACCAGAGTGGATGGTCTGAGGGTCAGATGCAGACTTCAAGTTTAGTCAAGGCAGGCCTCTGTGGTGTGCAGCACAGTACCATGCTCGTGCCATGTTGTGGGTGGCCATACACTCAGCTCAGGCTTCTGGGCACTGATTATCAGACCTGACAAATCACAATTCCAGAACAACATACCTTAAATAGCTTTCTCTGAAATGACATAAAAGCCTACAGCAAGGCCTATGCAATGTCTACACTCTTGTTCCTTACATAGTCTGGGATCCCTGGTAAAGAATAAACAGACAATCTGTGAGTCTTCCAAAAGGGAGATGGCACGTATTCCCTGGACAATTTCCAGGGCCAAGTACATCAAAAGATAATCTACAGTGCCCAAGATGACTGAAAAAGGAGTGGCCTGCTTTGCCTTCCAAATCAGAATGAATTTATGCATGAGACCTACAAAGGAACCAGCGTGCCCTCTTCTGAGTTTTGGGTTTTGCTCCACTTTCATCACACTGAGCTCAGCCTGTCAACACAGAAACTTTCAAAACCATCAACTGCCAATCTTGTTTCTACCTGACATATATCTGATCAGTCTTATTCCTCCAGACACGACAAAATCAAAAATTCAGCATCAAAGCTGAACAATTAGTTGCTCCAATTTATAAACAAGAACCTAAAGTCCATTCCACGCATTCTTGTTGGAGGAAACTACCTTCAGGTGGCCCCTCTGCCTCCTACAGAACAGATTCTTATCAGGTTTGATCTTTCCCAGATGCTCCATCCCTTGTACTATTTGCTTTCCTGTTTGCAGTATTAATCTTATGTATCTAGGTTTTCACCCCTTGTTTGCAATTGCAAAGAGCTGAAGTTTCCACTGAACACAACTACAGACCGTGAAGTAATCACTTGGCTTCTCAGGCTGCCTCCTACCTCTCCCAGATGAGGAATGGTCAATAGCTAACAACAAACCAACAACAAATTATATACAATCAGTACTCACAGAACACCCCAACTTAAAAAATATTTTGAATGCACACTGGAATTAAACTACCTCCCTGAAGGATGTGATTCAGATTATTTTGTTTTTAACAACAAAGAGCAAGACAGTAGCCAATAGCTAAAGCCAGAGAAGACAGATGCTCCTCTAAAGAGATATGAACTTGTAGCACTGATATTGACATAAGTTCCTGAGTATTTTTATGGCACTTTTAAGGCCTGAACTGTGTTTTTCTTCTTGCTCGAAAAGCAGCATTTCCAGGGCACTTCTAAGACAAGGGGCAAGGAAAATCACTGCTGTGGTTCCAAGCTATGAGTGCAAGGCCAAACTTCTAAAAGGGCTGAAATTAAAATACTGAGGCAAATGTTTCAGATTGAAACCTGCAGCAGTATGAACATATCACAGCAGAAATTCACATCAAGATGGCAGTAATGTCCCAAGACAGGACATTAAATGAATTTACACAGCCAACATGGAAAATGCATACTTGGCATGCAAATCCTGTTATTTACTATTTCTAGGTAAATAGAAATATATCCATTACATATCCTGAAATATATCCTTTAGCATTTATATCATGATTTGAGGCAGCCTAACTGCAGTCTAGAGACTGCTCATTGCTACCTTCATCAGGTCGCCTCAGTTAGGTGCCCATCTTGTTGAAAGATTCATAGGGGAATATCCTAGTACTTTGATACTGAGACAATGCAGATGGATAAAACTTGCCACCAAAAGCTAGTGTTACTGCTAAAACAGCAAAGTTAACAGAGTTGAGGGGCAAGGAAAGAGCACCACTACAGAATACTGCAATATTACTACACAAGTTTCACAAAGTTTAGCATGTTTAATCAGAGCCACTGTGAGTAAAAAACCTGTCAAATGTAATTTCATTTCAATTAGCTGTGCTAAGCTTAAGGCACAGCTGGGAAATGTTTAAGCATAGTAGATTTTAGTTGCCTATTGAATTCCTGAGTGGATTTAGCACTGAAGGAAGAGAAGGTAAGGAGCTCAAAGCAGAAGTATTTTAATACATTATTTCATCCACCTTGATATTCCCAATATCCAAACACTGCCAGAATCAGAAAGCCTTATGAAGTGAATATAGCTTTAACTGATACAAAAATATACTAGAGGGTCAGATTAAAGAATGCAGAATGGGAGGATGTCTGAGAGCATAGAAAAAGGGGGAGAAGACTCACATAATGAGGAAATGAGAATCAGCATTTCCATGAATTGTGTGAAGGTCTTAGCAGTAAGAATTTCACACCAATAGAAGTTTTCACGTACATTGAGAAGCATGAAAGCACCAGCAGCCAAATTATTGTGACTTAGGACTGAAGTCCGGAGAGTATCAACAAATGCTCAGCAAGCCCAGGGCAGTCAAGCATAGCTTTGGGCCAACAAGTTACCAGAACACAACATCCCTGCAGCCAAATGGAGAAGAAATAGATAACAGTTGCTTTCAGATGGAGAATCCAGTTTAAATGCCAGCTGCTTAGCACATGAGTGCAGCAGCAGATCATGTGAAAGAACAGGAAGCAATCCTAGAATGAACTTCCAAACCACAAACGGTAACAGGACGAACTGGAGTTCAAACTGAACTGGTCCAAGCAGGCCACCACCATGACAGGACAGGAACAGGATTTACATTGAGACCCATGAGCCCCGAAGTGCCCAAAGTAAAGCCCACATGCCCAATTTGGTTCAGATGATTCTGCTGTGCCTGAGGCAGAGGTGCAGTTCTCAGACAATTTTGTGCAGCCTTTGGATTCCTGCAAAATTGCCAGTGCAGCCTAAGGCTGAGCAAAGTTTGGGCTCCCCTGAGACAGTCCAGCTACAGGCCATGGTCATGCTAAAGGAATACCATGATCTACAGAACCAAATGTTAGTGCCACAAAAAATCTACCTACCTGGTTGGGCCCCATCAAGTGCACCCTGGTCTGGAGGAACAGAAAAAAAGTTATAGCAAGCCAAGCTTTGCATCCTTTCCCAGAAAGTAATCATGAGGGTAAAGTCTGAGAGCCTAGCCAGATTGCCACTGGGATGCATTTAGCTGCTGTCTTGCAGGATTTCAACCTCCTTCCATTTCATCTTTCTCCCATGCTCCTCTGCAAAAACAGCCTTATCTAACAATTAGAGGCTAACAACAGCAGGCCTTAATTCCCAAATCTCCTTTTTTGAATTTGCAGCTAACTCTGTATAATCAAATTTCTTGCCCTTACTGTTACACTTTCTCTGCCACCGAAATGGTAACTGCTGTACTGCCACTTTTAAAAGGGTTAATTGCAATTAATTCTGAATTCGTCTGAACAACTTCAGAAGTGTACAGAAAATGGCATCATACCATATGAATAACACATCACACCTCCATAACTTTTTTTTTATGATTAGTAGATTCTAAGTAAAACCACTAAACTGCCAATTAGAATTTTAAAAACGTTCCTATAGTTTATAAAGGCATTTATTATCACCCAGCCCCTTTCCATCACTCTCACAGCTATATACTCAACAGACCCACATGGGCCTATCAGGACAGGAGCCTTTGCAGAGCAGAGCTCTAGGAAGAAATTCTCAATTCTCTTAGCCTCCCCTACAAACTTAAAATTCCTTAGATACTCTCCCTTCCCTTGACCTTGCATATCAAAATATGGTGCACAAGCTGGGCTTGCTTTGGATGGACTCAATTCTATAGAGGCAATTCATAATCTTTTATCATACAAAATACTCTTAAAGAAATGAACAAACAAAAAAGTTAAAAGCTGGAAACTACATCCAAAAGCAGCAGAAATACAGGCAGTCTGTACTGATGGAGCCAGTAAGAATGTACTATGCCTGAAGGGAAAAGGACCCTTGTTACCCTTTGCTAATGGGCCTTTGCTGAGTCCATTAGCCACCAAAGACACCCTGCAACACATCTCCAACAGAAGTTTTGTCTGCCACTTCTACCTTTGCCTGCTTAGAGAAACAACAGCTGCTGGTGCTCCAAGATCGATTTTACCTCCCCATGTCAATCACCAACACCTACAGCAAATCATCAGCACCAATTCCAGCACTGGCACCTGCAGTCATGTTTGTTGTGTAGGTTTGGTACCAGATTCACCAATGAAAATAGATTTAGTGCTGGAATAGCAGCTTCAATTCAGTAGCACAAAAGAAGGTACACTCATAGCTCTCCATCTTGTTTTCCCACTTCAGTTACAGGTCTCACACGTATTGGCATCACAACTTTTCTGCGAGGGCAGCCCCACAGATTGACAATTAGTGGAGTGAGGCAGCAGATTTCCCACACAAACTAGCAGAAACATGCTTTGAGCTCCAACAAAATTTTGAAATCACGAGGCAGGGATTACATAGCTGGTGTATATAGTGACAGCCACTTTCCTGACCACTGATACACTATCTTCTACCCTCCATGGTAGTGAGAAATTCATATGCCAATATATGTTAGGCCCCTGTTTTCTTATCCCAAATGAAAGCAAGACAGTTATTGTGTAAAATGGGAATGTTGATGAACCTCATAGCCATAGTTTTGCACACTGAGCACAAAGAAGAGACCAGTATTTCAGACTGGGCAGCAGAATGAGGAAGGAACACCTTGTCAGAGCTGACAAGAGCTCTGCTCTTCCCACACAGCCACAGGTTTCCAGTATGAACTGCCATCTCCAGAAACCTCCTTTAGACTATTATTAACTACCTGCCTTAGTTTTGCAATTCAGCCTGCGCTAAAATTCAAGGCCAAGACTATGTCACGTCTAGTCTGCCTCAACCCCAAGAAGATGGAAGCAACACCTTTGCCATGTAAGAACTGGCAGGAGAACACAGAAACTTTCAACATAACAGAAACTTGGGATAGTTCCTTAACAGCCCTCAACAACAGGAGCTTGTGTTTCCTCCAAATGCTATGTGACATGAGCAAGGAAAAAAAACAACTTTGCAGAAGTGGACCGTGCAATGAGAGCAAGCCTCCACTCTTTCAGCTTCAGGCCACGTGTAAAGAAGAATTTCACTGCTACAGTGCTCACAAAAAGAGGCACTTGGAGTCAAGAAGAACAAAACCACACAGAGACCTCTCCAGAGCCTGCGCAAAACACTCCATAAACACACGCTTTAAGGCAGGTCTGAAAGGACCAGCAGAACACCAACATCTTCTTTCAGAAAAGCATCGAGTCCCTGAACCAAAAGAATGTTTCCTTAAACTAAAATATTGTGATTCCTAACAATACTCCAGTTCTGAGAACTCCCTCAGGACTGTGGCCCGGATGTCTTTTGCTGTCATCTTTGTGCAACACACACCACCACACGGGACAGCAGTGACATGCCTGCTCCTTTCCCATGGACAGCCTCTTTCCACAAGATCCTAGTCCCCAGAAGAGACAGGAGCATAGGGCACAAAGGAGAGTCTCCATGAAACTGCTGCCCTATTTTTAAGTGAAAAACAAACACCAAAAGCTTATTTTCCTAACAAATGCTGCAAAATGTTTTTCAGTACTTACCTCTCTTAGGTCAGATAGCCAGACTTTTCAAACCCAGCATGCCTTGGACTGAATTAAGGTCAGCTAGAAAACGAGTGTGCTAACTTTTTGCCACCAAAACTGGGCTTTTATTAAGTTATTAACACCATGCACAGATCCAGCAAGAACCAATTACTTTTCTGACCACACAGGATAACACTGGGATCGTGGAGTTCAGCCCGAGGATGGGAACCAGCCTTCTGCTTTTGTCTCAAAATAGCATCATCATCCCAGAACATATTTCAGGGCAGGCAGGAACAGAGTTAGCCACAAGCTTTCTGCTCTGAACTGCAGAACAGGGAAGGACATGGGACAGAAAGCTAATGAATCAATAGAGTGGATAAAACTATCCTTGATCTGCTGCCATTTGCTAATATTTACAAGAGATCTAGGGTAATTTTGTTTCAGGCTCAGCATAGCCAGTTCATTTCAACTGGAGCTGCTGACAAACACAATTTGTCAGCAGAGCCACATCTGAACAGTTTCATATTAATCCTCCAGTGAGATTTTTATTCTCCAGGCTACCTCTAATAGAATTTTTCCAGACTTTCCCAGACTGTTTGCCTCCAACAACAATCCAGAGAAGACTACCCTGTCCGATACTCTGAACAGTTAAAATTCTCAATTACTGACCACAAAAAAATTAACAGCTTCCCCAGAACCAAGATTACAAGTGAGACCTCTTTGATCAACTTCCTAAATTCTCCTTTCAGGAGATGAGAAACCAGCAAGTCTCAAACCTACATGGCAGCAAATCCTCTATGTGGATCTGTGCTCCAAGCTCTCCCAGTGCCAAGGAAGGCATCACACCACACACCATGTGTGGGACCATCACATGCTTTCAGACACATCAGCTACCAGTGAAAACTGGCCAGCAGGAGCCAAGAACAGAAGCTCCTCTGAGCTGTTTCTGCACTATACAGAGACACTGCAGGGACACAGAGCTCACTAGGAATACAAATTTAAACCACAACAGGGAAGAGTTCAGAATGCAGGCACGGCTCCCAGTCAGCCACCATCCCACCCCGGAATCCTTTCAGGAAGCTGGCTAATTCTTCATTTGCTACCCTAGACCGTGTCAAATGGCCAAATGGCTACATTCCAACAGCCACTGACAAACACACGTTCATTGGAGTGATACTTCATTCAGAGAGCTTGTCAAAGAAAAAGTCATGTTACCTTGGAACAGAAGTCCCTCAGAAAGAATGGTGTTTATCTCAGGAGGCAGCAAAGTATATCCTAGGTTTGGGCTGACATTCCAGTCTTATCAATGTCTCTGATCTAAACTCTGCTAAGCACTTTGTCTGAAGCTTAGCCTAAAGCGAACAATTGCTTTCGTTTAACTCACCCTTTCCCAGAGTCCTCAAACATCAGTTACCTGTGCCATTCGCATTCCAAATATTCTGACTATTATCACTGAAACGGTGGAGTCCACACATCTGTCCCTTTCCAGTTTCAGCAGCAGAGACCAGGGTGCAGACCTCTGTAAACCCCAGTCCTGAAACTCCAGTCTCATGGAAAAGAAGCTTAGCTACACATTTGTAAATGAAAACACTTCTGGCAAATTTATAAGGCATAATAGCCCAAATGTCAAACACCTGGCCTGTCAAACTGAGCATGAAAACAATAAACAACAAGGTTTTGAGTCTGCCATTATAATTTTGTTCCACAAAAGATGGAACATGAGAGATCAGGAAAAAGAAAGCTCATTTGAGAAAACTGCCCAGAAGAGAATTATATCGAGACAACTCTTACCAAAGTAAGTGCCTGAGACTCTTTCCGTTGTGGTCAAACTCTGCTGCAGAACAACCCTGAATCAGGAGGACTCCAGCTTGTGCCTTTGCTTCCTTGACAATTCACATGTGGGGCAGGGACCAAGGTACAGAGAGATGGCAGTAGGAGGGGTAGGAGGTGGCAGCAGGAGGGGAAGGAGGTGGCTATAGTCAAGCAGGAAGTATGAATCAAGTCACAACAAGATGTGCTTCTTTTTTAAAAAAACAAGGAACAAGGAACACAAGACAAACTGGCCTTACCCTTCACTCAGGCTCACCACAGCAACCTAAAGAATACCTCCAAAACTCTTTCTCATGGAGGTCCACAGCAGTATATCACCAAGAGTTAGCATAAACAAAATAATATGGACAAGAAAACACAAAGAAAATCCAAATGCTTGTGACCCTGAATGAACAGGTCTTTCCTTGCAATGGAACACAGGCCTATTCTCCCTATTTCAGATTTCTGTACATGCTATTTCTGGACAGGATGGCAAGCTCTGGCCATTCAGATATGAGTGATGCCACCTACTGTGGATTATGCAGTCAGCTGAGGACCTTACAGCTGTATTGCTTAACTTCATAATTTCTGCGGCATTATCAAGCAAAAACCACTTTTGTGCTCAGGATGTAATAAAGAGCCATATCTAAAACAATTCAGCAAAAGCAACTGAGTCCTGACAATAATATAATAAGTCAGCAAGAGCCAAGAAATAACCCAAGTTTAGCTGAAGTCAATGGATTATTACACATATCACAAACATTCCAGAAGTTTGGTGTTCTTTCTGAGCCACCTGTCATTGCCACTTGGGCTTGCCAAACAGCAGAAGTCCCCAGAGCCCTATTAGAAAAGTCCTTCCTCAGCCCAGCTGCAAAGACATCAAAGGAGAAAACAGGAAGGTTCCTACCTGCTACTTCCACAATGTGGTGCCTGGCAATATCATAGTAGGGATCATCCCACTGCAGGTGAGTGACAGGCTCAGGGGAGCCTTTGGAGTCATCTGAACAAAGTACAAGAAACAAGCAATCAGAAGAAGGGATCTGGAGCACACTGGCAAGTACAGAAAGATAAAAGTATAAGAAAAAATGGCACTTCTACATGGCAGGGACTAATGTATGCAACTACACACCTTGAAAACTCACTTTTGAAATTCTGAGTGGACAAGAGCAGCAATGACTTTAGAAGAGTCCTCTCAGTCCTATGAGATCAATATGTGTCCCTCAGAATGTACACTCTCTCAAACAAATGTTCAGATATGTCACAAATATTCACAAAGACAAAACCCATCATGGGTTTTTAGGAAAGGAGGATCTCAATATAGGACAAGGACACCATCATGGCTTTTTAGGAAAGGAGGATCTTAATATAGTCCCTTGATGGATGGTCATACGTTATATCCTTGAGCTAATGTTCCTGACCTCTCTGTTCCTAGTTCACAGCACAGCATTTCAGAGCAACAACTCAGGTCTCCAGCCCACCTCCCAGATGGAAGTTTGAGACCATTCCAGTCCAGAAGGGCAAACTCTCCTGCAAGAGACCATAATGAAGCATACTCAAAGATGTACAGCACATCTATTCTGTCAGCACCAAAATGCAGCCAGGCACAGGACTGAGAAGAGCATATTTACAGCAGCCGGCTCTGCACTTTTTAGTGCTGTTCAATACTGAGGCTGATTCACTTGGGTGTGGTGCAAGTTTAATGTGTCTAAAAAGCCTTTAAATGGAGCTGGGGCTCTCTGTATATGTAGATATGACCACAATGCTGCAAGACAAACAACTGCTTTTTGGCCAAAACCCAGACCCCAAACAAGCAGGATACTTACCTGATTTGGGAAAAGCAGGGACTTCATCTGATGGCCAGGTCTTATCATCTACGGAGGCCAGTTTGAGCTGGCTGAGGGACTGGTTGGTATCATCCAAGTTCGGGTCATCCTGAAGCTCTGAGAGTGGGTCTGTAGCCATGGTCCCCAAATACCGTGGTTTATTTCGCTGTGTCTGGAACTGCAGAGACTGTTAGGTGAGACACAGATCACAAATCTACCTCCCCACAGAGACACTTCCTCTTCTCACTGATTTCTCCCCAATACTCCCTTATCCTTATTTATCCAGAGATTGTGTCCCCTCCCCCTTAATACAAGCAGGAACTCCTCCTCCTCGCCAGAGGCACAACATGTCAGATTCTTTCATGCCAATTGCTATCAAAGGCCATCAAGAGCTGTACCAATCCTCTCAAGGAGTCTCTGCTTGACCACAGCTCTGGGCAGAATAGTGTTTCTCTCCTGAAACAGAAGCAGCACCAGGACTCCGAGAAGGCGACAGGCTGCACCAGCCCCTGCCTGATACACTCCCTGTATGGCTCTGAGCTCCCCCTCCCTCCGAACGGCTGGCACAAAGCCCGGCTGTTTCCACAGTTGGCCCAGTGCTGGAAGCTATCCCAAGAATCACCCCCCCACACCTCTCCATAATGGAGAACCAGAGCTCTCAACAACACTGAAGTGGGTGCTTCAGTGTGCTTCGATCTGAACAGAGAAGTGAGCAGCTCCTTAAAACAGGAATTTCTGAGGCGGAGCTAGTAAAACAGGGAGAACAATACACATACAATACTGATCTCCTTTCAGCATCACCCAGTAAATCCTTTCTCCTACATAATAGCCAGCAGCAAGGAATCACCTCTTTCATTTAAAGCCATACTGCCTGAATGAGTATTTTTCACCAAGCATGCAATAAGCAGACCAAAGAATTAAGAGGGTCTAAGAAACAGACAGCTCAGTGCATTTGCTGTTGTTTGCAAATATTTCTCACTCTCATCTGAAGCAGAAGATACATTAAAGCTGGGACTGAGCTAGCACAACATATAGGACCTCTTTAAGAGTACCAACTCTTAGGGACAATCTTTGGGAAGCAGCTGTTATCCTCTGAATTCAGTCTCCTGGAAGTAAGCAAGAAAACATTACAAAGGACAACCATGTAGATCTGGACTGCTCACACAGATCACGTGGACAGTAATTCAGTGGTCAGCAGGCAGCAAGCCAAGAGGAACTGTAGAAAAATCAAGTGACACCTTGCATCAGCAAGTCTCTATAACATTGTTTCACAGCGATGCTTGTGTTTATTTTGCTTTATGAGGAGAGCAAAGGGTTCAGAGATGATCTGAGGAGGCACAACACCTTAGGGTAAAAAGTATATTCGCAGTAAAGCTATTTCCTTTAGCAGAATGGAGACGGGGCAATGATGTTTTCCATCTTCCATCCCTAGAGCTTGAATGTGTATATTCATCCAGAGAAAACAATGAAACAGTTACTCAGACTGAGCACAGAGGACAAAACCTGTGAGAGACTGAGCTCTGGAAGGTGTCATGACCATGGTCAGGTCTATACTTGCCAGCAAGCCTGGGGATACATTTTGAGAGCACTTTGAGAGGAAATGCATTTTGAGGGGAAATGGTTTTCTTCTCCCTTTGGACCATTCCAAGCTTATTTACTTCCTGTCCTCATCTGCTACTCACCAGTTTACAAACAGTTTTCACCTCTCTCGGGCTCCCAAAGGACTAGAAGCTATTGCTAATCAAATGCAATGTTTCCCAAAATATGAAAGATCATGACATATACAGACAGCAGATCATATACAGACAAAGAGGTTCCCACCACTGCAGCCATGCAAAGATCCAAGCAAAATTATTTTCCCTTCCCTCTGGTCAGGGCTGCCAGAGCTGCCTGACCTCCTCTGATCTCGACATGGCAAGGAGCAAGAAATCAGGTTCCCTAGCACCGTGAGCTCATGCTGGAACCACGCAGCAGTGGAGCCAAGGGAGCAGGACTCCCCACCCCCAGCAGCTGATCTGATTTCTATGGTAACGGCAGGCACTGACTCCTGTGACTCAGCGAGCTTAAAGCATTTCCCACAGGAGCTCAGCAGCCCCAAAAGCCAGTGCTCCATGCTGAGGAAGCATCCATGGCTCCCCAGGACAGCCTCTCAGCATTCACAGCTCTCAGGGACTTCCCAGCCCTAGAAGGGACAGAGGAACCACATCTGACTGCTGCCATCCACTGAGATGCTTTTCGTGGGAGATTCTTGGGGACACCCAGTAGCAACCACTTCCCCAAAGCCAAGTCCTGAAACGCTTGGGGACCAAATCCAAATCCCCCCCACAGAGCACTGATGGTACTGCCATAGGGTCAGCAAGTCACCAAGTGTCCCTACACTTGTCCCTACACCCACCACTTGGCTTCACAGTCAACTTGCAGCACTTGTCCAGAGACAGAAGAGCGGGTTACTAGACAGCACTGGGGGATTTCCCCTGAGGCATAAAATTAATCTTAGTGTGGCACCATGTGGAAGAAGGAAGTTGTTAGCAGGATCTACACTGCAAAAAGAGCCCAGTGGATAGTGCTCTGGCCTCACCCCTTGGAAAAACAGGCAAGGCTCTCCAGATACCTTCATTTGGTTTTCACAGCCAGCTCCATTCCTTGGCTGTAGGTTACTGCTCCATGGTGTTAATGGAAGCAGGATCCAGAGCAGAAGACCTCTTAGATTTCAGGTCCTTCTTGTGAACCATACTGTAGTACACAGAGAGCCACAGAAGATTTTGCAGATTTTTCTCCAGCCCTTTCCCAACACACAAAAGGCAAAAGCACAGGATCTTACATCAGATAACCATACAGCAGTTTAGGACATGCAATCCTCTGAATGCTTGGGAGCTACTAGGCTCTGAGAAGAGAAGTGGAGTTAGCACGTAAGACAGAAATTGAGATCTTCATATAAGGATACACATTTCACTTTCCAATAGTACAGCTGCATGAGATGCTTCCCTGTGTACTCAAAAATGGTCCCTAAGGAGCTGTAATTAAACAGAAAGTCTATATGTATCATGGTGATATAGTTGTTAAAATGGGTAAAGTGTTTGTTAAAAACATTTCATGTTTTTTAACAATAAAAGAGAATTTCAACAGATTTAATTCAGTTTAAAAACTGCACCTGTTTTACATAAATGTCATGACAAGATGCAAGTGGTACACTCCATATAGCAATAATAAGATAAGAAAAACCACATACCTAGATTTTGAAAAACAAAAATTCTAGCCAAAGATTTAAAACCTAAAGAATCACACATGTCAGCAGAAGCATTTACTTACTGCCAGGCTCTAAAGAGCCAACTGTTACCTTTTTTTGCAAGTATTTAAGTATGTTTTCTGCAACTGCACTACACTTGAACGTTTGCTGTGTAATAAAAATTAACTTTCCTAGATAAGAGAGACATGTGATGGAGAACAGCACACTCCACTAAAGGAGAGAACTCAGACCATTAAAATACAATTTTCACACAAATTCTGGAATTCTGAAGGTTCTTATATAACATCCAGAATTTACCCAGGGAAGACCATTCACATTATATCCAGGAAATCTTGGTAGCTGCTGTTCATAAAAACTATTTTTTTCTGCAATTTCAGTTTCACTACTTTTCTATCACTTATTTCTAAGCTACACCTGCTTGGTAGTTCCCTTTTCCTGTTTCTCTTCCAGATGCACTATTAGCTCAGAAGTGAATTACACTTCAAAATATGTCAATGCATATGTTACCACACCCTGGAGCTGTACGCACAGTAAAGAATTACACAAGCCAAGTGGCCTCTTCTTCCATGCAAGATGAACAAGCAATGGTCAGATGCAACAAGGTCCTGGTTCCAGGATTATTTTTATGACTCTGCTGCCATCCACACCTCCTCCCAGTTTCAGCCTATTTGCACAGATGTCTCTTTTTCTGTACACATCAATCAAGGCCCTGCACTTTGCTACAGTGTTAAAAACAAGCACGTTGAAAGAAAAGGGAGCAGTTACTCAGCAGCACTTTCAGAGTACTCACCTGCACGAATGAGGTCCAGAACCAAGACTCACCCACAAAGCCTACCCTTTGTCTTCCCTCACATCAAGACTGATGATACCACCGAGAGCATCACTACCCTGGTACTACCCTGAAAGAATGCAGAGGTGAAGGGCCAGACCTTGTCCTGGCTCGCCAGTGTGAGTGTCCTGTAAACTCAGGACAGACACACTATTGCTCAGGGAAGTCCTTTGGTCCTTCATTATTCCAAAAGCTTTTTAACTGAGCCTTCCTTCCCCACTCATCTCAATCCGTTTACTGAAGGCTACCTCCGTGCCTGCTGGAAATCCACTCTGGCGAGCAGTCAACTTCCCCCCACTGGTTCTCTGCAGGGTCTGAGGGCAAAAGTGCTGAACTCTCCAAGCGTCCTCCCCGGAGCTGCTGCACAAAGTACAGAAGCTGCTCTCAGTGCCCTGCAGGACCCACCCAGGACTCACCCGGGAGGGAGGCAGTGGGGCACACACAGCCCTGCGGGGGCTGCACCCCTCCTCCTCCACCATCCATCTGTTCTCTCCCGTTCCCTTCGACTCATCTCCTGGGAGACCCCTGAGCGAACCTCAAGATTGCTTACGAGACTCACGGGTTTACTATTTACACTGTTACAACAAAGGTCCCCTAGTACACGCCAATTGCCTGAAGGCAGGACAAGTACCAGTCCCTGCAGCTGGGCACCGGGATTAATGGCAGCCAGCTCCAGCGCCAGCCCCGCCGCAGCCGCCGAGGTCGGGAGCAGCCAGCAGCAGGCCCGGTGGCGCCGATCCGGCGGTACCTGCACCGCCTGCCCCGATCAGCGGTGACCAGGACACCGCGGGCTGCCGGCCCGGCTCTCCCCGCCCAGGTGCCCGCGGCGCTTCACCAGCCGCGCTCTTCCCGCCAGGCGCGCACCGCGGACGAACCGAGCCGCTCCCTCACACAGGGCGAGCCCGGCAAAATCCGGGCGGAGCGCTCGGGGCTCGGGGCCCAGCCCCGGCCCGTTCAGCCTCAGCCTCAGCCCCAGACCTGCCGCCGGGCCGCTCCCCCGCCCCAGCAGCACCAGGAGAGGCCGCCGGGCCCCGCTGCTGCAGGCNCGCTCCCTCGCAGCGTTCCGCCGGCACGGAGCGCCCGAGGCCGAGGGGGCGGCTGCGGAGGCGCGGGGGGCCCGAGCCACCCCCACCGCAGAGCTCCTCGTAGGTGCGTGCCGAGGCCCAGAGTGGGTGGGATGAGCTGCCCGGCCTTCCCGAGCGTCGGGTGTGCGCCCTGCAACCCCTGCGGGACGGCGGTCCGGACCGTGCATCGCTTTTAGGAGCTGCCAGCCGAGAAAAGAGCGTGTCTCCCTGTTTTATGCCAGTCATGACAATACGTCCTAGAAATACTAGTCGTGAAACAACAGGAATGCTGCACAGGTATACTGTCTGTGGTGAGAAATCAGAGATTCGTCCCTCGTCTCCAGTTTAAAAGGGAAAAAGATCATAAAAGTAATGGTTCTCATGGCAGAGCCCCAGGATTACTGCATAGCAGAGTATCCTTCTCCAGCGTTCATCTTCCTCTTATCCAGCAGCAATCATGTCACATAACAGCCACCCTTAGTTCACCCATCCTGCCTTTGTGTTTGTGCAGGGGATCCTGAAGTCTCCAGTAGCTGATGAAACCACAGTCCTCAATGACCCTGTTAGCAGGCTGTCCACCAAGTATTTCCAGAGGCTGCAAAAAGCTTCCAAACATGAGCCATGACAAGCCAGCGTGCTGGGGACTGAGAATCAGCATGTCGAGCCCATCTCAACTACTAAGACCAGTGGCAGGTGCAAAGAAGAATTGGATAAGGTTGTGGATCCCAGATCTGCAGTAGAAAAAAGTGGAAATGGGACAGCAGGCAGCAAGTCCTGGAGACCTGGATCTGTTCTCTCCCTCAAGTAGGGTTTGATTCAGTGTGCTCTAGGTTGGAAAGCCATGCAAGGTGCATGCTGTGGCCAGCCCACTCCAGAAGTGCCTGAAGGATTCTGGTGGCAGGACAATTGGGCAGGAACACCAGAAGCCCAGTCAGTCCTACAGAAGGAGAGACTGTAGAGATTTGTGAGAAGGAGAGCAAAGCTTCCAAAACCTTCAAACTGACTTTCCCAGAACATGGGGGGAAGGGCTCACTGAAGGGGCCCGAGTGGCAGGAGGAGTATACACAGCTGGTGGAGATTATTCTGGCAGCACAGGCCCCTGTCTAAAAATCTCTGTCCCAAAAGAGGATGATTGAGCACAGGTGGTGCTCCAGGGAGTATAACAAAACCTTCCTGTGGCTCTGCCACCCCAAGAAGCACCACTTTGTCCACCCTGGCCACAACCCCTCCTGCGCACAGAGTGTGGCAAGAGCTGTAGTTCAGAAAGGAGCTTCGAGACCCACGTGTTGGCCCATGGGGCTGTGTGGCCATTCCAGTGCACCCAGTGTAACAAGGTTTGCTGCCCCAAGTGAGACTTGCAGGAGCACCAGGTCCTGCACACCGGCCAGCACCCCTTGTCCTGCCAGCAGTGTGGCAAGGCCTTTGCATGCTGGCTCTCGGCATGCACAGGAAGATCCATTTGGCTGCTGGGACTGGCCCAGCTGATCCCAAGGGGTGCCATTGTGCCATATCTGGGTGTCACCTGGCCAATTCCAGCTCCTTGTGCAACCACATGTGCCTGCACATGGGGTGGTGCACTTTCACGTGCAAGCAGTGCATCAAGTACTACACCCTAACCACGAAGCTGTAGTGCCATCAGAAATCCCACCTGGCTGGGAAGCCCTGCAAATGTGAGCTCTGTGGCATGGGCTACGCCCCTCCCCAGAGCCTTGTGCACCATGTGCTCACCCAGAAGGTGGTAAAAGGAGTCTGAGGAGCTTGCCACTACAGTGGCCTCAATTGCTGTGGGCCTGTCTCAGGCAGCAAGAAACAAGCCACAGAGGAAGGGCCAGCAGGGGGGGCTTGTGGCAGAGCTCACCCTGCTCATGGTGGAGGTGCTGAGGCTAGTGAGTGAGGCTGAGCTGCTGATCACAGCCAGCAGTCAGTGCATTGCTACTAACCTTCTAAAGGCAGATCCCAGATCCTTGGGCACACGGGACAAAGGCCACGTGTCCATCAGCAAAGAATATAATCAAAATCATCCTCTCCGAGCATGAGGACAAATGCGTTATGACACAGGATGAGGCCTCACTGAGTGATGTGGTCATCATCCAGGAGGGGATGGGCTTTGGGAGCCATGGCAGAAGTGGTAGAGGTCAAGACTGATACCTGGCTGTCCCAACATGCCCTGGCTGATCTTCTGTACTTATTAAAACGAGGTAAAAAACCAAAATAAAACCTAGCTCTCTCATCTCTCTGTTAGCAACAAGGCCCTGTGCCTCAGCCCCAGGCAGAATTAGCAGTCTTGGAGGTAACTGCCTGTATAAACGTGGATCTTTGCAGTAGCTGCTCGTTGAAGTTATGAGCCTACACATGCCACATGCTGGGCCTGGCACAGGGAAGGCATTGGCTGTTGATGGGAATAACTTCCTAGAAAAGACACAGCATTAATGAGCAGTGCCTCTGTTCTGCCTGTGTTACATTGTCAGTCAGTGACAGTGCACTGCGGGGAAGGCAGGAAAAGCCTCAAAGCAGTGACTGTGAACAGTGCCTTCCTTTCAAGTTTTTTAATTACTTGTTGCTATTCAAGCGCTTTCCTGGGCTTTTACTCTTGGAGCTAAGCAACACTTCTGATCATTTGAAGCTCATGCTGGTGCCAGACGTTACTGGTAAGCAGCTTTCCAAGTGTTTACAAGGTAGCTTGTAATATGAAGAGCATTTTTCACAATTAGCAGAAGCAAAGTCCTGCCTTGGAGCTAGGGCTGAGTTCTTCTCTGCTGTCACCTGGTTTGCTTGCTGTCAGTTTCCTTCGCTTATGGTGACTGGACAGTCTGTCTGAGGACATGAAAAGGATAGTTTTGTGTCTCACTGTGCAATTTTCAGTGTCCCCAGCTGAAAGGCTCCTCACCTCTCCACATGAAGGTTGACTAGTTTATCCCCGCTCAGAAGATTTTCCATTTCCTCTCCACATTCATACTGGGTTCAATAATTTTCTCCCTTGTTTCTCTTCACACATTCTTGCTTCCTCTCTTCCCCTTCTCTCCTATCCCTGCACCAAAACATTAAAAGACAGCACTGCCACAACTACATCCCAATATCCCCTCTGCTCCATCTTCTTCAGTCCCTGTTTGCCAACTGAGGCATGCTGATGTAAATTAGTCCTGTTGTAGGAATGAAGTGCACAGCTATGTGAACTTGACCTCCTAGGAAGAGCTGACAATACCAGACCTAACAGGTCTTTCAGACTTGCCTGCTCTGCACTCTCATTCCACATGTTATAGGAACACCACTTTGATTTGCTGAATCCTCAGTTTTAGCTATTGCTCTCTGTCTTATGCCAAGCAAACATCTGCAATTCCTCTATTTTTTTTTAAATTTACTCTTTCTTAGTGGCTTTAAATTTTCTGGGTTCTTATGCCCACGGCACAAGGCACCTGGGAATCATAAGTAGCATAGTTCCTTTTTGGGGTGCTATGAATGCAGTTATGTGACACTCCTAAAAGCTGCTCTTTGTGGTTTCTACATTATTTTTTTTTTCATTAACTTTTATGACCTGTTTGCAGACAAGGTGCTAGAGTGAGATCCATGACACTTTGTAAAGACGGAAGATGAATTCAGTTGATAAACCTTTGGGTGTCCTAATTTTTAATTATTTTCTCTCTAGGGGCATGTGAGCTAAGTCTTCCCTGAGTGCTTGGAGCACAGGCATGTGAGGGGGCTGGTATTTGAAGGTGCCGTGCTTCCTACTGTTCTCTCTTTGGTGCCTATCCAAACTCAAATATTGACACAGCTGCGGAATGTTCTCACTGGAGCTGGGCTCATGCTGTGTTTGAAGCGTGTGCCCTCTGTCACAGCAGAACTGGGAGAGAAGGGGGAGCAATGGGGGGAAGGGGCAGGGAGAACCCCGACCCCTACTGCCTAAATGGCTGACCTGCTTCTTTATTCCAAGGTAACAGGAGAGAAGTAGAAGGAACAATTATGAATAGGAGGTCTTCACAGAAACATTGTTCACCTGACAGTTGATCTGAGTAGGTGGGAGCATGTCTGTGCTGTGCTGCACGTATCACTTGGCTGCAAGATAAGCTTAGCTGGCTAATTCTGAGGAGCCCATGGGTGATTCCCTTGGGCCCCTGGTGGTGATGCCACCACCATCTTTGTCTTAGAAACAGCATGTTCTCACGTGAACAATGTTTTTCTTGACAGCAAGATGATGTATAAAGTTCTTTACTCCTAGGAAATTTCTTTAAAAGCCCTGAAGACCATGGTGCTGGTGAACCTCAGCACGGATGGGATCTGCACAGGGTGCCATGGCCTGACTGGATAGCTGTGCAGTGCTGTATAGCTTGGTGTTTGCAGCATCTGAAGGCGTGTGGGATTATCTAATGCCATACCCTTTCTTCTATTATGTCCAGTAAATGGTATTTTAATGACTACATCGTGGGCTCTGAGTGCCTTTTTTATTGGGATCCATAACAAGTCCTCATGCCAGTGCATTACAATTGGTGCAGTTGTCAGGATGCTGGTGAGAAGGGAAGAAGGATAGCAAGGAAAAGGATGTGTGCCTGCCTGGTGCCATATGCTGGCATGGGGAGGAGCAGTTACACAGCATGCTGCCTTTCAGTGCCAGTGAAGGTTATGCTTCAGGACAGCAGACACGTGGATTACCCAGCTGGCTGGAGATCTTGTGCACCCATTGCCAGTACAGGTTCAAGCTGCAAGCACACAGCTCTGCTGGGTAATGAAGTCCACCATGCTGGCAGGGCTTCACCAAAGCTTTGGGGTGCTGCTGCAACACTCCTGGGTGACAAGTGCCAAGGTCTTTTGGATGATTGGGGTCCTTCCTGCTGGCTGGGCAACACCAGGTGTCAGGCATGCACACAAGTTACATTTAAACCTCACACTACAGTCAGGGTTCAGTCCCTAGCCAACTTGTAAACTGGCTTAAACCTGACCAAGGTGTTTCAATGAAAATGAACAGGCTGCAAGGGAAGGAGACAAGTCTCTGTGTCCTGAAGTCTTCCCCCACCTGGCAGCTCCCTGGCCCTCAGGGACGGGGGAAACCCCTGTGTGAAGGGATAAGGGTTTCATCTTTCTGACTGTATCCAAGGTGTTGCTTTGATTAAACTGTATAACTCACTTTAGGAACAGATTGATAAATGCCTCAACTATTGAACCAGCAAACTATCCATCACAGACCAAGGTCAAAGAAAATGGGCCAAGGCCAAACCCTCTATATTCTGCTCCCTGGAAGTTGAAAAAGTAGTTACATAGGAAAAAAAAAAAAAAGCCAAAGGCTTTCTTTACTTAAAAAGACGAATCAACACATAGAAGGAAAGAGATGAAAACTCCTGTGTTACAAGCCGTAACTCTGGATGGTAAAGGTATCTTAACTCTCTTGTCTTAAAGAAAATAGCATCCATCATTCATGGGTGAGTGAAGGCAGAAAGAAAATGAAATTATAAAAATTTGCTTGCAGGAATGGAAGAGTTAAATGTTGGAGGGGTGGAAGTCACACCCCTGGAGAGGTGATAGCTGATGCTTGCTGTGCTGCTGCAGAGGCTAACCACAGGAATGGGAGAAACAGAGAGGAGCCCTAAAAGCACATTATGGAGTGAGAAAGGCCACAATGTAAGGAGTCAGGATCTTTAATTACTAACATTGCTGTTAGATACCAGAAAGGGCTGGAAAGTGTCCCAGGATGTAGTGAAAATCTCCAATTACAAAGCAAAACATGAAGCGAGAGAAGACACCTAAGTGATAGATGTAGCCTTGAGTAATCTAGAAATAAAAGGCTTCAGCAGTTACAGTTAACAACCTAGTTGCCCTGATAGGTGGGTTTGTCTTGTATCAGGAGGAAAAGAAGAACAGCAGCTGGACAAGAAGCAGCCAGACATAGTGACAGAATCATCATCAGTTTCAGTAAGGGTTTTTCAAACAAATGCTTAAGCAACAAAATAAATGTAGGAACCAGAGCAGAAGTAACATTTAAGGAAGATGGCACAGGTAGGTATTAGAAGATATCATATCTGTCTGATAACCAAGCTTAACTGCTGTATTGTAGCGTTGCTTAAAGTTAGCCTTATATTCTGCATGATCCCATGGAAGGTGGTAAGACCTTTCCTTTAAAGGAAAGACAAGAAGAAGGTGAAAATCTATGCATAACAACCTTGACTTAAGCTACAGTGTAAATGCTGCCTGGTTATTATAAAGGAGACAGAGATGCAGAAATAAAAGTGATTGAGGAGATTGAAAGCTGCTCCTCCTCCAGTTAGGAGTGGAGGTGGCTGTGTGGGACACAGCAGCAGCTCTGACCTCACCACTCTTGTTTGTGCTTTTTCCTGTCCCTGCCTGTGCTCTCTGCCTAAATGCTGTTTCCCCTGCTAAGTAACATGGGTATTTCTAGGGTTGTGTCTAATCCCATTCACACACTCTCCACCCAGGTAATTTCCATCCAGGGAATCCCAGCCATTCCTAAAGGTGTCTCTCCAAAATCCAGAGCAAGGACTAGAGATGTGTGTGGATGAGAACAGGAGTTACTCCTATGTGAGGAAGGAAGCCTCTGCAACTGCTCTTTGTACCAGTGTCCAGAGTCATTCCTCAGCCACCCTAATGCTAATATTTGCACTCCTTCTATGGAGATAAACATTACAGATGTATCAGCTGCACAGAGGCACAGCACGAAATATGCTCCCTGCTGGCAGGAAGCACTTCTGTTCCATGTGGCAATTCCTGAGACTACCCCCACGTTGCCCTGTTTTTCCAGTCTTGCCATTAGTCTGCTTGCTGTAGCAATCATTAGAGCTTTCTAAGCTCTGGTAGTCCACTTCTTGACTTAATAGCTGATGTCATGACATCCAGAGCATTCCTCTCTCCCTGTTCCTGGAAGCCCTTGTTTTCCTGGCTGGTTTTAGGTGTGCTAGCTCCCTGCTTGTCAGAGTTTCTGTTTCCTTTTGGATGGACTTTAGTACGTTCCACTATGGGGGGAAGAAAAGGGGGAGCCCAGCCTTCATGCTGCTTCATCCTCCTCCACTCACCTGGGAATTATAAGGCATTGGGAAGAATGCACTGCCAATGGCACTGCTAACTAACCTAACTGGGAGGAAAATCTAAATTCCAAATGGGCTGTCAAAGGCACCCTTTCTGCTCATTGTCATGGGCAAGGGAGAAGGGGGAACACTGTGTGTTGTGGTGCCAAAATAGCTGAGGCTGAGCTTGCTGATAACTGCAGGAAGGAAAGACAATTGAGCACTAGGGAGAATCAGGGGGGCTTGCAGCCAAAAAGAGAAGGACCAGGAATGGCTAAGGAGGTCTCAAAGTCTTCCTGTGTTTGAGGCTGCTAGAGTACAGCCTTTGAGAAGAGTCAGTGGCAGGGACCTCAACCAGCATGATGGGGAGGCAGTGATGGTGCCAGGGGCTGCACGGGAGCAAAGCCAGGGAAAAGGAGCAAGCTCTCTGGCTGGGATGGCTGTGAGCTGGCAGAGGTACCTCTCCCTGTGCCCTGGGACAAACCTTTTCCTCTTGCTACTCATGCCATCATCCTAGGTATGAAATAGGAAGTTTAAAGTAAGGAAACAAAGATGCTCTGACAGGAGGGAGAGATGCCAAGAGAGGAGGGATAAGAGTCCCACTGTCCCTGACACACCACGACCTGGAGTCCTGTTTCTTCATTCTGGTTCAATATTAACCCAGCAGGGCTGTGACTCTGCTTATTCTGCTTCCTTTGCAATTCCCCTACAGCCAGGGCTGTACAGCATGGCGCAGACCAAAACCAGCATACTGAGGGGCCTGCTCCTCTCCAGCCTTCTGCACCTCACCTTGAGCCATGCTGGAGGTAAGACTCAAGGGCAGAAGTACCAGTAGATGACAGGAGGAAGATGGGGATAGTTCTTTCCAGGGGTAACACAGGTAGCAAGTTTTCTTCCTTCAGTCAGGAGGACAGGCTAAAAGCTTGAAGCTGGGAGCAAAAGGGAATGGAGTGAACACAGGAGGATGCAGCTGCATGTGTCAGCTGGTGACAGCAACTCAGTGGATTTTATGGGCCACCTGGGAAATGGCAGGGAGGGGACTGTGGCTTAGTCCAGGATCAAGTCTAACATAACCATGGGGCTTTTGGAGATTCTCAGCTGATCTAGGTGACTTCAATTCTCCATTGCCTTCCCAGCTGTCCCTTATCAAAACTTTAGATCATACAAAATATGCTGCCTTCCTGCTCACTGCTCCTTTTATTAGAGCTTCTAACTGTCTTTTCTTAACATGAGGTTAAGTCCTCTCGGACCCACTACTGTGTAGGGGAAGACCTGTCTCCAGGTCTCAAATCAGAGGCTCTGAACATGAAATGGAACCAATCTGTGCTTATCACAGTGGTCTGAGACTTGCAAGACAGAAATACAGTGGCTGGGGCCAGGGACAGCAGCAGGCTCAAAGCAAACAAGCCTCTATGTAACTGCAAAGAGCAGAGCAGCTTTGCTGAGGAAGCAGTGTTCCTGTCACTTCTGTTCCTTATAAGTGATGGGAGCTGTGACGGGATGAATTCCAGAGAGCCTGCTCTGATCATCAAGTGTAGACCTGACAGGGCTTCTCTCTGTATGGTGCGCTGGGGGAGCCTGGGCTGTGGGATCACCACATCAGCTGCGTGGGGATTTTGGAAACTGCAAGGGGAGACAAAGGTGCCCTCTGGCTGTGAGCAGCCCTTTGACTGGCAGTGTTCTGACCTGACAGTTTTCCTGGAAAAGGGGCAGGCATTGTCACTGCTCAAGCGCCACCGACGTGCCAACAAGGGATTTCTAGAAGAGATGCTTAAGGGAAACCTGGAGCGAGAGTGCTTGGAGGAGACATGCAATTATGAGGAGGCTTTCGAAGCCCTCGAATCCACCGACGAGACGGTACGTACCTGGAATCATTCCCCCAGCCAGCCTCTGCAGGGAGACACCAGCAGGTTTCCCACACCGCCAGGGGCCAGGTTGTAATATTCAATTCTGTGAACCAAAGATGAGGCTGATGAGTGAACACCCCATGGCAAGCTCAGGCTTCCCTAGGGAGCTTCCCTCCTTGAGACACTGCAGGGAATACACCTGAAAGCTCAGGTTCTTTTCTCTCCCTCTCTATGCATGAAGTGACAAGGTGCCATTGGTCCTGAATAGCATCTTCCACTATCCTAGCATGGTACCACACATGCGAACTGCTATCCCAGACACTCACAGAAGCACTGGCATAGTAGTCAAAACACTGACTACTCCCAGGTAGGGTTCCTCAGACTCCCTTGAGCTGAAGCTTTTTTGCACACTCTGTCAATTTTTCTGGTTTCCAGACTAACTCTGCCAAATTTGTGTTGCATCCTTTTGGGATTTGCTCCTAGCCCCAAGGCTGGTGCCTCTGCAGAATTTCACACCCAAAAAACCAACATATAAACAGGAGCCTAAGCCAGCAAGACACTACCTCTTTGGAGTACTTCAAAAGCAATCAGCCTCAGGCTGCATGGCAGAGATGAGCAATACCTACATGTGATCTGTGGCCTTAGAAATTCCAGGTCCAGCTGCTTGGACTTCTGCACTGTAGCCCATTGCACTACTTGCTCTGCAGGTTGATGAAGGTTGTTAACATCTTTGGTCTCTTCAGAAACAACAGTACTGTCTCAATTCCTGAGTCTGATGTGTGGGAATGTGGTTTTGTATATTTTTTGCTTTGACTCCATAGTAATTGGTATAAACAGAGCTAGGTAAGTCTTTCTTTTGCTGTGATGGGATGTTCTCTTACTGGTTTGAACAGCGGTAGCCAAGAAAGGTTTGATGTTCTGTGTCCCTAAATTTTTTTTTTTTTCCACAGGACATATTTTGGTCAAAATACCAAGGTAAGATGTTTTGAGTCTTGCAAGTACTGTTATCCCTTAGGATGCACTGTCTCATCCTGGAGAGATGGCTCTCTCTTTTAAGAGCTCACTTTCCAGGGCTAAGCCCGTGTGTTTTGGCTCTAGATGATAAACTGGTTCAAATGATGATGCTTATTTGGATTGCTTTCGTATAATGTGTCTCTTTCTTCTTATTTTGCTAGTATGTCAGGGCCTGGGAAAGTCCAGGGCAGTTCTGGATGCTTGTCTAGAAGGTATGAACTTCATGCTGACCTCAATCTCCTTGATACAGTGAGTGCCAGGAACTTGCTTCCTGCAGAGATTGTACAGAAAAAAATTAAACTGATGTTGGAGAAGCCATCTAATTTTAAAGAAAAATACCAGGGGAGGAATTTGAAATTATTTCTTACTCTTTATTTCCCCAGTAATAATTTCAACAATCTGGTTTGTGCACTGAAATAGCATGGGGTAAATATCCTTATCCTTGCGACACAGTCAGGTGTGAGCAGCCTCTCCGAAAGGCTCTGAGCCAAAGCAAAGCACAGAGCCCTCAGGGTAACTCCCTCTGATGAAGCAGAGAAAGCTTAGGCTGTGTGCTCTTCTCACAGGAAGAAGATGCCTCTGCTATTGCAGGCTCATGCACCCAGCAAAAATTAAAGGGATATGACCTTGAAAAATGCAACATCCAGTTCCACTGACTGGCTTACACTGTGTTGGGATTTTGACAGGTAACTGCGCTCTTGGGCTGGGCCAGAACTATCGGGGAACAATTAGCCAAACCAAGTCTGGGACTGAATGTCAAGTGTGGACAAGCAAATATCCACATATTCCTAAGTAAGTTCATCTCCTGCATACCCTTTAAGAGTTCTGTGGGGTGTCCTTCCTTCCTAGCCTAACCAGCTTTGTCTCTCATAGATTTAATGCCACCATTTATCCCAGCCTCACTGAGAACTACTGCAGGAACCCAGACAACTCCACAGAAGGCCCATGGTGCTATACCCGAGACCCGACGGTAGAACGGGAGGCGTGTCCTATCCCCGTGTGTGGTATGCCCCAGCACCCCACAGAGCCCTTCACTCACAGCAAAACACTGCACTGACACTGATACTAGAGCAGTCGAGGGTTAAGGAGGGGGAATGCTTACATGAACAGAGGTCAGTAGGAGTAGAGAAGCTGCATCTTAAAGGGTAAAGGAGCTGAGGAAGAAAAGTCACTGAGTTGCCCATACATGACAAGCTGTTTTCTCTAGATTATGCTAACCTAGATCTAAATTAAAACCAGTGTCAGCAGTACCCTGAAATGTACTACAGTATTTTCTAGTCAGTCACCCCAAATTCCTGGTCCAGTTATTTCTAATTTGTGACAGCCATGAGTCATAATGTTTTTTGGTCTGAATTCCTACCTTTAGGACAACATAACTACAGTTTGTGCTTGACTGCCTGCCTTAACATTCTCTCCTGTGGAGGTGTGCAGTTTAATACTCACAGTCTCAAGTGAGTATTTTCTCAAAGAGAAGATGCCCTTCTCTCATCATTGAACTGAACGTGGAGGATCATCTCCCTATACTTACACATTCCCATCTCTCCCTAGTACAGAGCCAGCTCCCCTGGGGCTTGGCCTCTGTCTCAGAAGAATTGATAAAGGAGAGAACCTTCTCCCACAGCAGAAGTTTCTCTTCCAAAAACAGAGACTAGAAGCAACAACTCATAAGCAAAAGTTAGAGGTCAGCAACCATTTTGACATGGGGTATTTTGAAATTTCAAAGGCCATTACCATTGCTCTGGTCTGCAGAATCTAACAAACTGAGAAGAAATACTGCTCTGCTTTGAGGCCATCAGGCATCTGTGCTACCTCTGTTCACCAGTTAATTTCTGACCTGCAATATCTTACAGTTACACTTGCGTGTACATGGCTATAGCAGGATTAGAAAAGCCTTGGGTCTGTGCACAGTTCTTTTATAATCATGTTGATATGAGTCAAAAAACAGAAGCAGCCCCACTGATAAAGGTAAATGCTACTTGCCCAGTGGCCATTGTGCACCACAGTGAATAGTCACATGGGATCTCTCTTCACATGGGGGACTGCCCCTGTGCACAAGGAGAAGGCACCTTGAGGCCAAGCCAAAAGAGATCGAGTACCCACTCCTTCAGGAAATACTGCTTAAAACTTGCAGTCATTAGGATACTTGCAAGAAGAAGTGTGAAAAATCTTGCAGGGAAAATTTTCACTTATCATTAGATTTAGAAACATTGGCAAAAGTTAAATTTGCAATTTTAGTAGAATACCACAGTAAAAGGCTTCCCCAAATATGGCCTAGTTATGCATTTTAGAATAAGGTGTTGAAGGAGCTAATACAGCAGAATGATGATGCCTGAGACACCTACCCATCCCTTGAGCTGGTTCTCAAAAACGCCCCAGAAGGGAAAATAATATTGTTACTCATATCTTAGTGACAAAGAGAAGTGTGATGAATAGTGCCAGCCTCACTTCACATACTGCTGAACCATCTCTGACACTGCAATATTTTAGAGGGCAGCCATATGCATGGAAACACAG
>VYZP01014484.1:0-72247 GCA_013400635.1 Hypocryptadius cinnamomeus | reverse complement strand
AAGGAAAAGGGTAAAATACATTACCATCAATTTATAATGTGATTCCTTTTTCTAATTCAAGGTTTTATAAATTTATTCTTTAGGAACAGCTTCCTTTAACAAACAAGGAGCTGTGATACACATTTTAATCTTCTCATAAAATTTATTTTCTCATAAATTCTCCATCATATTACAGGTTTAATAGCTTTTTTTTTTTGTTGTTATTTATTATTTAGAAGCAAGACAGAATCCTTTCCATTAACAGCACCAAACTCTTATCCTTCTCTCTCAAAGGAGAGGCTTTATTCCACAGGACACTCACCGATGGAGCACCGAATACCCTCACAGTGACTGACAGGGGGCAACTTCAGCATCTCTTTCCATTTTTTACTACGCCCACTCCGTTTGCCTAGAAGAAAATATGAATAATATAAAACCCAATACTGTGTCAGAGTAAAATTGAACACAACATTAACAGCATAAAATTAGGTCAGTTCTACATAGATGTGTCAAGACTACATTTCATGCCTAGAAAGAAATCCATCTAGAAGGATATCCAAACCAATAACAAATGTGATACAGAAGACCTTTAATGCATTTTTTTTTAATGTTTCATGTAAAGTCTTTTCCAAGACAAATATTTCACATTTTGGCTGTGTATGTAGAATATCTCTGCAGAGAAAAGACAAATAGCTAGGTATTTTGAAAATCACAAACAAAACTGAAACATTGAAGATGGAACAAAAAAAAATTCAAGAATCATCTCTCAACCATGGTAAAGAATGGAAGAAAATAAAGTTGAGTAACAAAATACCAAGAACAAAGTTCTTAAACACATTTTTCGATAATAAAGTTGTACATAAACATTCTGTCTTTAAGGGCAGTAATAGTAGTAAGAGTAGATCCCACTAATAAATGTGAGGGCATAGCTCAAATACACTCTATTTACTCTAGACCATACAAGGATACCAGGAAGAATTTAGCTGTTGTAAAATTTAGATCTTTTCAATGCTTCAGATTTCACAGCACTGGTGTTGAATTAGTATTGATGTTTCAAAACTACCACAATGTTTTTCTCAGTTTCTAAAAAAATATATCTGTGCTACATTTTCCATGTTACATTGAAAACGCATTTGTGTTTCAGCACGTTACCTTGGACAATTTCATTTACAGAAGATATGCATACTTATCAAAAAAGCAGAGATAGACAGGAACATATACACACTTTCAGATCCAAAACGTTTCTATGGAAGAGTAATTTAGTGCTGCAAAAGACTTCAAAAGATTTTACTGAGCTATATGATCAGATGCATTTCCACATGACAGAGCAGCAGCAAATCTGCACAGAAGCTTTCACACCATACCAAAGCAGCACGCTCTGCTAACCACAATGGGAGAAAAAGGAAGGGAGTTACCCAATGTAACCTGAATAGAAACTAAGCAGCAAAGGGTACCAAACTCCTTCAGAAGTAAATTGTTAGGGTGAAAGGAACTAACATCTTCAGAATAACAAAACATGTATTTTTTAAAGCCCCCCTTTACTCAAACATACAGCTTCTTGAACCATTCCACCAATGCAGTTGGACCAGTCCCAGCTTGGTGTACCTTGGTTAATACCAAATTCACACCAAATGTTTTTGGTTCATACCAAATTTATCCTTGCAAACAGGAATATTGACATCTTACTGTGCTGCTGCAACAAAATATTCTCAACTCTAGTATCCCTAGAAAGGTAAAAAATAAGGAATAAAATGCCTATAAACATTGGCTTGTGGGCATTCTTTGAACCAACACCTACTTTTTTAAAAAATGCAAACTTCTTCTGCATTTCTTTTTCTAATAACCACTTTGCAGGTCAATTGCCTTCCATAAAGTTTTAGAACACAAAATATGGAATCTACTTCTCATCCCATATTTCAAGCAGTACCAGAACTAATAACGAGGCTGTAATTACCAGCACCATTAAAATAAACTGTGACTATTTTAACAATACATTTTTGATCTGAAAAAGAAGTTGAATATATGCTTGAAGAAAATCAAATCACACAGAACATAACATCCTTGTAACAGAAGTGAACACAAAGAAAATCAAGGAATATTAACATAGATAGCCTACACACATACACTGAATAACAAGACCTGGGTATAGATTATATGATCATGAAAAACAATGGATACAGGTGTCAGGTTCAGCCATGTAATACTAACCTGCAAGGCCCACAGAAGTTAAACTGCTTCTGTTAGAAACTGCCCAGAAAGACTAAATTGTGCATGACACCATACAGTCAGTACTGATCAAGAATGATAAACCAAACCCAAATTCATATCACAAGGCTGTTTGTAACATGCAAAATGAGCTGTGATATATATCAAGAATACCACATTCTGAAGCACTGTCAAAGAAAAAAACCCAACCCATTCCAACCCAAAAAAATTGAGAGGATGGACAGTGCATTTTACTTCAAGTCCAACACAAGAAGCGCTGTATTTTGCCCAAATATCTGGCGGGTTACTTACGATGTGACCGTTACGAACTTCATTTTACAAAAAGAGAACACATGCTAGAATGCAACTGAATTCACCATCCTACAGAAGTCAATAAAGGCTACATATAATTTATTAATGATACACAAGAATCAAGTGCTTAGCAGTATCAACTAAATCAATGTGCTTTCACTTTTCTCTGAACTGAATGTTCCTGTATTTACAGCAAATGCAACTGTAAAAGTCTGTAGGTCCCAGTAATGTAAAGAGCCATTTCTGGTAAAAGTTATGGCAGGAGGCCAATTTGTTTGTCACGTTATTCCCTAATTGCAAAATCCTTTTCCATTTCTGAGGCAGTTTAAAAGAAGTATCAAATCAAATTATAACACTTGTGGTTTGAAAGTGTCTTAATATTGATTTCAGAGCTTCTATTCTGAATCTAATTCTAAAACACTTCAGATAAAATTCTTCCAGAAAGACCAAGAGCTCACTTTCCAACACAGGAGCCAGAAAGCCATTAGGTTAAGGTGCTTTCTGGTTGACCTCTGTGGCTCAGATGAATTACTGATTTTTGCCTCTTTCAGAAGGACTCATATTCATATCTAAAAGTAATGTCTAGCTTGAAGCAAACTCATCTTGTACAAAGAAAAGGGTGGATGCAGCAATACACCACTACAGTGAGGAGAAACTTCAGTTTCATTTTCAGGTACACAAGAACCTTACCTTTTCCTTCTCCTTAAATTACTTCTTAGAGTTACAATTTCAACATTTCATTCTTTTTTTTCCTTCTTAAAAAGATACATACTAAATTCAGTTAGATCACTCCACTAGAATATGGTATAGGCAAAATGTTTAGATGTTTTATTTCAGCTTTTTTTTTAGCCTTCAGAGAAATATTTGAAAAATGTATGTAAGGCAATGCAGTTGGCTTATTCATCAGTAAAACCACAACTAGTTGCAAAAAATGAAACTGCTGTGGCCACAACCTATGTCAAGAAATAAGAATATGTTTTAAGTCCTCAGATGCACTTCTCAGAGCCACAGAGATCTTCCTTGCAGACCTGATCTGCAGAGTGACTCTCATTTCAGTGAGCACAGTGTTCACTGAACATCATTAAATCAGTTTTCCTTGAGACAATGAATTTGGATTCTGTCATGCAGACTCCTTCTTTACTGACACTGAGATTCTGGCATGGAGTTTTTTGTGCCCCAGCTCTCCTGCCTGTGCAGGGCAAGCACCATGTATCTGAGGCTGAGAAGCACGGGGAGGCTGAGCAGCACGCAGCTCTGTAGCACTGGGGTGCACGATTGCTACAGCTTCATTCTTGCAAAACTGATTCCACAAACCAGATTGTCAGATACCAGCTGAGAAATTCATACTAGACCACACCCAGATAAACTCTGAAAGCCTAAGACTGCAACAAGATGACAACCTACAGCACGACTTTAGTGCATAAATCAAATCAATTGGTTCAAGGAAAAATGCAAACAATTGGTGCAGGAGCTCTACATCATCTACACTGAGACACATGAAAATAAGCTGAGTACATACACTGCCTTAAAACATGTCTCTCCCACAGCAAAGGCAGTTGCAGGCAGGTTTCCTAATAGATTTAAAACTCACATGAATTCAAATCTTCTCCTAGCTCCAGACACATTTTTCTTCAAACCACTCACAATAAGGATTAAAACCTTCCACTAAAAAAAAAAAAAAAATCAAAACATTCCTGTTTAACTAAGACCTTATGCTATACAGGCATTTATAAACACTACTCCTTGAGTAACAAATTTTGCTTTTATTCCCTTATTGGGCAAGATCCACCACCTTCAAGACACAAACCAGTGTGGAATTAATACCTCAGCTCCTCAGATCAGACCATAACACTGGAATAGCACCAAGTTCAAACTAGAAGACAAGCTCACACCTACCATCACTTGAGGAAGGCTGTCATGCTTCCAGTTCTAGAGACAGCTCATAAGGTACTGCTGAGGGGGTTCACAAGAACCTTCTCCATTCTGCAGGTCAGATGTATTTTTTGACAAAATACAACTTGTATCAACTCAAGCCTGGCCACAGCTTAACAACTACATTAAACAGAGTGGCAACGCTTTGCTATGGAGAAAGGGGTTTTTTTGTTGGTTTGTTTTTGTTTTCCCCCAGATATATGATAAATACAATCTGGCCGGTTCTCAGTAAACTTATGAGAAAGACTGAAAATTCAGGTTTTGGCAGAAGGTTAGCACCTAACTCACCAGCATTACAAAGGCCAAGGTATTTCTGAATGCAAACAGAAGCAAAAATGCAAGTAATACAATAAATAAACAAAAGATATGTATAGATTACAGATCATTACGGCATTTATGAGATAACAGTCCCCACATTCCTGGATTCAAGTACATGGAGTTGGACTCCAGCAAGGTAATACCGGAGTACTCTTGCTCATCTGAGTGCCAGGGCAGTAACACAGCAGGCAGTTAAAAGCCCAGCTCTCTCCGTGAACATTTGTGCCGTTTGTTTACGTGCACAATCATTTATTGTTCCCACAGCTAACGCCACTCGAACAACTGGTTCTTCACATGGGCTCCCTCTCCAGCTCCAGTGATCATGTGCACACGCAGGAATGCCAGAGCACACCCTCTGCGCAGCCTCTGCACTTCACCAATTAGGTGTGGAATGGAAAGCTTGTATCAACTCAGGCAAATGCAACTGATCTTAACATTTCTGAGTTCTTGCAGCGAAACATTGTAACGTCTCTGTATACATTTGGAGATGTCTCTAACCAGCCAATGAACAGGATTTGCAAGGGGGAAAAAACACCCAGAACACTGCAATTTTACAGTCAACAAACAAGGAATTTTTTAGCGTGATAGTACACTGAGAGTGCAACAGATATTACAGAAATAAAATTCCTTTAAGCTGATTTTGGAACCTCTATTGTAATTGCCACATTTGAAATAAGCAAAACAGCAGCATGTATCAATTACTAGACCTCTCGTGTCGTGTTTATTTAGTAAATGTAATTATTTAAGATTCCAACTTGCCCACATGCATTCTCCTTACAGTTCATTAAATAAAGGACAAAAAGGCAGGCATTGTGAATAATTCTGTACAAACACAGGAAGACATGTTTCCTGCCACAATGAGTTTACAGCAATTTAAAGCACAATGCAATAAGAGTGCAAGAGAACATAGGAGGCAAACGAGGGAAGAACTGACAACAATTGAAAGCAACTACCAAAACTCTCAGCGCTCTCATGTTAAAATTTGTATTTGCTGCTGGTGGACTTTCTGGGTATGAGTGTGCCTTGCTTTCCCACTTGTCCTGCCCCTGAAATAATTAAAGAATTCAGTTCAATAGCCAAACTGACGTGAGCAATCTCCCGAGAATGATCTTCCTAGTTACAAGCACACACAAAATAGGATACCTTCCTTGTATGATCAACACTATACTGAAATACTACCTTATACTGCAAGCAAAAGTAGGATTTATTTTGCTTCCAGAATTATTTCAATTGCTTTCAAGCCCAGACAGATAAAACTCACTATTTGAGTGGACTGCTTATTTTCTGGGAAGGATACATCATTCAACCTCAGAATCATACATCAGAATAATTATCAACAAGATAATTATTCTGAAAAGATAATTATTCTGAAACAAGTATCTTACAGGATTCACATAAGCCAAACTGTGATCACATTCAGCTACTGAAAGGTTCCTTCCTTCTAAATCCACCCTTGGACTGCACCTAGCAATTATCAAATCTGCAGGAGCTTACTGATTCATCTGAAAACCAATTTTGGGAAGAAAACCCCAAACCCAAAACACGCAGCAACATAAGGAAAAAAACCACCTCAAAAACCCACATACCCTAGATTGGTTCATGGATCCAGCTGGCAACTACCTCACCCATTCTGCAACCACAAGCCAGAACCATACAACCAAGAGCTGGGGGAAATTTATTTGAGGCATGACCTTAATTTAGCCAAAATCAATGATAATATCAGAGGATATTCTATGCCAGAACAGCAGACCCAATTCTCATTCCCAAACTGCTCCTGCCATAGCAATATAAATGAATTTTAAAGTGGATGCAAATGGACCAGGTATGTTTAAAATGTACTCTTGGCATAGATCCTCACCTGGAGTAAACTGACACTGACTTCAAAGGAATGATGCATCTACCCTTTGGGTGTATTTTTTTGAGACTATTACTTTAGGCAATGAAAAAAAGAAAGACTCCTAAGCAGTTTAAAACATACAGGGATTAATTTCTTTCCTTCCCAACATCACAGACTATCTGTGGGATGCTGAAATGAATTCGGGGCTTACATATACTCACTCAACGGATTTACTGAGAGTGACTGAAATAAAAACAGAAGATATAAATATAAAGAGAAAAGTGAACATAAAATAAAAACTGGGGGTGGAACTCTTGTTTTTCAGAATAACCTTGTTTATATTTATTATTTCTCTCCATTTATGGGACAAATTCTTCAATGTCCTTCAAGTGAAACTAATTTCAAATATTTTTCTGCTGGGAAAAAAACAAATACGTTAATTTCTCTCTTCTTGTACACAACTAGAAAGCATATTGTTGTACACTACTCTTTCACCCAAATCTGAGTAAGGAGAACATGGACTACCTGGCGTGAAAGCTTGCAATCTCAGTTCATACATCACTATCACTTAACACTTACGTGGTTTTGTACCTCGGTTCCTGCACTTCAGCACTCATAAGATCAACTCTGAGTTTGCTTTATCATCTCTTGTTTTTCTACTGAGTCACCTGTGCTTGTTCCACCACTGGGTTCACCTTAAACAGGAAGTTTTCCCCTTTTTCTTTTCCACATACAGGTTTCTCTCAAAAAGTAATGTATCACAAGAGGAAAGAGCAGGATTGACACAGAGGGACACTTAACCCTCAGGCAACCCCCCAGGCAACTGGGACAGGGAATCTCAAAACACCTTGCACTGCAGTTTTCCTCTGATGGCAAATCCCTCCAGGGACAGGCCAGCTTTTGGCAGAAGCAGGTCAACTGAAACACTGGACAAGGAAAGAAAAACTCCTAGTACAGCTCCTGACTCCTAAATCTTTCATCCATGCAGTACCAAAGGGTGCTTTGTGCCATCATAACATCTTCTAGCTGTAGGTACGTTCAAGAATCATATGCTATGTTATCACTAACACCCACATGGGCAAAGAACTGGCATTTGATTATTTACCAAGTCACTTTAAAAGAGGATAAGGAATCCTGATGGCTTCCCTTCCTATCATAAAGAAATGTTGCAGTTGCTACAGAGACATTACAAGAGACACTACAGAGACATTAATGAAAAGAGATAGGCTTCTATTAAATGGTGTTTTATTAAAAGCTATGAACATCCTCTTAGAGACAAAATTTAAACTTTAGAGGCTGGGGGGAAGCTGGGGTTTCGTATGACCTGAAAAATGGAATTAGTAAACTCCTATAAACAGATGTTATCCTCACACAAATTGAATTAGAAGATTCACACCTCTAATGAAATAAGCCAGCAGTAAGACTGAGTGAGCAGGTAGATAGTCTAGAAACAGAAAGCAATAGCACTTTATTTTTTATTGTCTAGGAGAAGAAAGTAACAAGAAGAGATTCATTTTATCTGAGTTCCTTGCTCTCTAAAACACAGATCAAACTTACTTTCTATGTATCAAATCAGATTTAAATGGCAGACATGAACCTCACTGCTCAAGGTGTGCTGATTCTGCACACCTATAAATGTAAAACCCAAATGATATTCACATCCTATCAACATTCACACCCAGAAGTATTAGAATACCAAAAATTAGAGGAAAATTATGGGTACAAAACTGGTTGATGTGCTCAGGTAAGATTTGGTGTTATTTATTGGGAATTTCTGAATTCCCATTAGGCACTTGTCATACTCTTTAACTGGAAGTGGACAGGTACACATCTTTTATTGTTTCTATATTTACAAAATGAAAATGGCATATCTCTGGGGTTAAAAGACTTTGTAAGATGCATTCAAGGGTAGAACCTTTTACTGCTCTCATCTTCATCAGAAAAGAGTCTCAAGTTGGACTGCCCCATGCCATAATTAAGCCTCACTGATTTCTTTTGACATGCACCACAAATAAAGAATAAAAGCACAGTAACTTACATGTTATTTTATTTGCTTGTACAATTGATTTGTTATCCAGGTGAACACCTTCTCTCACCTACACCGAGGAGAAGGATTACTGACATGGCTAAAGCCTATACATGAAAATAAGTGAAGCTGCTATTGTACATTAGCTTTGGATTTTACTTTCTTCCACAAGAAATAATTCTGCACTTTTCCATGCTCTCCATACACTATAGAGTGTGATAATAGAAATGTGGGAAGGCAAGTAATTTGAAAGTCTGCTCTTCTGTCCCAGTTGTGAGGCCCGTTTAGCAAAGAATATATCAAAACATCTATCTCACACACTAACTCCACAAATCCCATTGCCTTGCAGTCTATCAGGCACATAAGAACAGAGCTGGGACAGGGATTTTATGGAATGGTCTCGACAGATGGAGTAAACCAGACATTCCCAGACCAGCCAGAGCATGCAACAGACAGAAAATACTTTCATTTCAAGGAGGGTTTTGAAAAATGTGACATAAAAAGTACCCCATGCACAGGGGTTGAGACCTGAAAAGGTAAAAGACCTTCTACCAATTGATCAATGGAGTTCTAGAGTTTCAAAGCCAGAATTCACTTTTTTTTGTGCATGCTTACACAACAGAGCCCAGGCCAATTGAAGGTACAAAGAGAGTGAGAGATTATTAGCATTACTTTTTAAAGTTTCATGTCAGGTAGAACTGATCTTCACATCAGCTGCTCTCAGACTTTCATTTAGTTCATTAAAATATCTTGTTTGGTCAGTTCTACCACTATAATTTATTTTAAACATAGTGAAACCTTAACTAAAGAGGCAGCCTGACATTAAGCATCCACTTAAAAGCCTTTGCAGATTACCACTCCGCTCTTTGTGGCAAGGGTTTGGGCACAGTAAAGTTTTGAGCCAGATTCCACTTTCCCTTCATTTCTCAGATCACTTCAATGCAAATTCCAAATTCAGGCAGCACCACCACAGACATGTTACCGTCAGTGAAACCAGCCAAAACATGTCCTCTAGTTTGAGGTGGTCTCTTCAGCTAAGGTTGGAAAATGGCCCAAAATTGTGATCACTGTTCTGCTTTTTAAACCCCACTTCAAAGTCAAAAAGCTGATTTTCCTCTCTTGCTGCTTAAGGCAAATTTAACCGGCTACACATATGGCGTAAGTGCCAAACCCATTTAGAGTTGGAGGAACTTGCAAAACATACAGAGGCAGATTCTGCTGCTCTTACTCACTTTAAACAGCTCCAGCTTAACTAATGGGACTTCTCAGCACAATTAACACAAGCAGGATCCAATCCAAAAAGAATATGCACATTTCAAAGTGGAAAAATATACTCTGCACAAAGTACACTGGTAATCCAGGGAGATATTCAAGTGGCCATTTAATGGACAGTTACATACATGAAAAAGTAGTAGGACAATCTTAGTCTAGGATGTTTTTCTAAACAGCAACCACGTGCTATACTAAAACTAATTAACTACCCAAAACGTTTGTTAGCTGGGGGGAGGAATCTTCAGCTCAAGGTGTTCTGGGGAGTCAAACCGTAAGTGTTAATCTAATGGGAAACAGCACACTTTTGTATTAGGATAATACAAAATATTCGACTGCAAAGTACGGGTCACATTCTACAGCTACGTTTTTCACAGGCAGGAATTTCAGCAAGATGGAGTGCAAGATTTTTCCAGAGAAGATTTATGTCACTTTATATCCATAAGCATTTATATTTATAAACAAACTGGAAACTTACAGATTAACGACCTTTTTAAAACATCCGGTAAAAACACTACTAGAATCAAGGGGGAAGGAGGAAGGGGTGTTTTTTTTCAGAAGCAAAGCCACAAGCCGGTAACTCCAAACAGATCCCGCGGGAGGAGCAGGGCAGGTGCCTCAGGGCACTGCCCGGGACTCGCTGCCCGCCCCGGGAGGGCTCCCGCCGCCACCTCGAGGGGTCCCCGCCCCGCCCAGACCCCCAGCCCGGCAGCCTCTCCTCCCTGCCAGCCTCTCCTCCTCCATCACTTCCTCTCCCCCTCCTCGCGGGCCCCTTTACCCCTCACCTCAGACCCTTTTCCTCCCCCAACATACGTCCTCAGCCCGCCCCGCCTCGAACTCCCGCTTCTCCTCCTTCTTCGCCTCGCCCCGCGGCTCTCACCCTCCCGGGCTTTCAGCAGCACCGTGTTGGCCACGATGTTCTCGATTTCCATGGTCGGGGGCTCCTTCCCCTCAGGGCAGCCGGAGCGGGGGCCGCCCCTACAGCCTCCTTCGCCCCCTCCTCCAGCCCCGCCACCGCCGCGGCGCCGAGCCTCGGTTCATCCGGCCCCAGAGGACCTCAGCACTGCGCTCGCCTCTTCCCCATCACCCGCAGCTCGCCCCGGCACCGCGCTCCCCCTCCCCGAGGGCGGAGACGGAGAGCAGGCAGCGCCCTCCCGCCCCGGCCATGGCTCCTCCGCCCGCCTCAGGCAGCACCGCCCCTGCGCTGCCACCCCCTCGCTGTTACCGGGACTGCAAGTCCCAGCAGGCAGAGCGCGGTGCGCGCTGGGGACACGTGCGCGCGGTGCCTCGTGGGCCTGCTGGGATATGTAGTGCGCCGGACCTTCCCCGGCCTCGTCCCAAAGCGGGCGGGGAGCAGAGCGGCAAATCTCGCGGTACTCGGGCAAGGCTCTCGCGAGAGGTGGCAAGCTGCCGGTGCGCATGTGGTAGTGCCGGGTACGGCGGGGTCAGGGGCGCGCCGGGGCCGCGCTGCTCTGTTTTCTCTCTTCTCGCTTTTCTCCTCTGCCCCCTCCTCAGCTCCCCGCCCCTCCGGCTCTCACGGAGTTGTGGCGGAGGACAGGGTTCAGGCCAAGCGGGAATTCGGGGGGTTTTGCGCCCCCTCGGCGCCATTTTGCTCGCCCCGTTCGCATTTCCAGTCTTAGCCCCGCACACTGAGGGCCGAGCCGCAGCCTCCCCCCCGCGTCCCCGCGGGCAGCCGGAGCAGAGATGGGGAAGGCGGCGAAATGGAAGAAAAAGGTGTCAGGGCCCTCCACAGCAAAGGGCCCCGTGAAGTCGGCGATGGCCGTGGTGAAGAGCAACCCCTTTGAGGTGAAAGTCAACAGGCAGAAGTTTGACATTCTGGGGAGGAAGACCAAAAATGATGTGGGGCTGCCGGGTGTCTCACGGTCCAAGGCCATCAAGAAGGTAAGGGGACATCCAAAGCAGGGAAGAAGAGTGTTATCGTGATGTGGGGAGATGTTGAGGCTGGAGCCCTCTCAGGTGGAATAGGCGCCCACCTCTGTTGAGCACAGCGGGAGTGGCCGGTCACCTCTGAGTGCTCGGGGTGATGCAGAGCTCGGGGAATGGCTCCGGCCAGTGCAACCCCCAGGCTTCAGTAGTGCAGCTCTTCCTTACTGCTTGGTGGGAATGGTTCTCTTCTCAAGTTACCCGGGTCCGCAATACAATGGCACGAGTTGTCGGCGAGTAAACACTGGACCAGAGTCAGTGTTCATTGCATTGGTCGGTTCTGGTCATCACAGGATGCTCAGCTTCTTGATAATGTTGTAACGGTGTTATAATAGTGAAAGACTGAAAGAGCACTAAGGTCGGGATACAGTGAGAAATGTGTAGCTACAAAGAAACTACTGTTGATCTGGAAAACAAATACGGGTGATTTTTTTGTGCACAGGCTGAATAGTCGTGCTGTAGAAGTATGTTGAGATCATTACATCCCAGCTGCTCAATAAGAATCATGCTGTCATAAGAATCACCATACAACTTAAGAAGAGTAAATTTTTTATCTTCAACCCTTGTACCATTTTGAAAATGCCTCTTTTTCTTTCTCTCTTGCCATCAGTAGCTACCTGACCAAAATCTGTGGTGCATAAGGGAGAGTGTGTCATACCATGCATCTGGGATTCCAGCAGCCTACCTTATTTTTTTGTGAAACACAAGACATTTTAGTAGTCTGTCACTTCATACAAACCAGCAAAGAAGTTTAAACCTGTGTAGGTTAAGTTAAAGGTGAAAAAAGGGCAATTTGAAAGTATGTCCCTGAGATTCTCTGACGTGTTACATACGTGCTGCTGTTGAACAGCAAAGCACTGTTCACTGTTAAAGCACTTACTGGAAGGGCAAATGCAGCAAAAGCAAAGAGATAGTGTATCATGTGATGTGTATTGTGAAAGGTGATGTATTATTTTCTTTTTTATCAATAGGAGAAGTAAGCAAAGAATTGAGTACAAAAAAAAAGCACAGAAATGCTTTTTGATAGCCAGTGTGTATACCCAATGTTCATATACGGTGTCTCAGCTACAGAGACAGTGTATATGAACATTATACACTAATGTATAATGTTCATGTTATACATTATAAATATGTACATATTATACATTATAAATATGTGTAGTGGTCACTGTAAGAAGCAAATAGATGGTAGAACTGGCACAATATTAGATGAAACTTGAGTTTTAGTGTAATTTACAGCAGCATATGAAAGTTGTGAATGCTCAGTGAGGCTGCAGAGTAGGAAGGAGTAGGAAACCCAGCCTTTTCCTTTAGTGCAGCACTTTGTGAGGTTCTGGTAATATGATTGCACAGTATCTTTCTGTAATAATCTGTTAATGTGCTTTAAATAAAAATGGATATTTCTTCAGCCTAAACATAGCCAACATTTTTTTTCTTCAGAAACTATATAGTATCTTCAGCATGAAATTATAAATTAGCTTTCAGATTTTGTTGCTATTAGGCAAGATTTTAGAAAACTTCATGAATGTTGTACATCACATTTTAGGATTTGGGGTTTTATTTTATAATAAGATAAATCAGATATTTGTCATTAATTAGGTCACTTGCATTGGAAAGTAAACCTGTCTCCTTACCTGTCCCAAAAGTAGAGCACATAGTCAGTACCTTCTATAGGTGTGTGATAAGCTTCTCTTTACTGACTTGATGCTTCACTTCCCCATGCTCAACAGGCACAGGGCTAGATGTGTGGATCCACTCAAGGCTTTTATATTTTAGATGAAATGACCAAAAAAAGTTTTGCTGGCTTTTTTTGCTTTCTTTAATATGTCATTCTTAGTTTACTAAGCTTAAGACATATCAGAATTTTTCAGTGCAAATGCACAGGTTTTGTATGTGGTAAAATAAAGGTGAGATAAGGTGTAACATTTTATCTTCACTTGGGTGCTTATAAGAGAACTTACTCTGAATGTATTGTATGAGGTTCCCATCTTTTCTTCATGTTAATTTTTCCTTCTCTTTCATTGCATTCTGATAAGTTTCTGATAAATTATTATTTATGATATGATGGCAATATAAAGATTATTATGTCGATAGGATACAGTGGAGTCTTTTTCACGTTGGCTTTGGCAGTAGTTACTCTCTGTTCTTTCAATTTTATCTCCTGTTGTCTTTTTCCTTCTAGCGCAATCAAACATTACTGAAAGAATATAAAGAAAGAGAAAAGACAAATGTGTTTAAAGATAAACGTTTTGGTGAATATAATACCAAAATCACTCCTGAGGAAAAGATGATCAGACGATTTGCTCTGGAAAGACAGGTAAACAATTAAAAAAAGAAAAGGAAAAAACAAACAAAAGAAAGCTAAACACAAAACCACAAGGCACACTTGAATTTTTAGGTTGGGAGCGCCCCCTTAATATAGAGGATTTTGCAGGGTAATGCTTTATTTTTGATTTTATAGGTTTGGAACTTACAAAAAAGGAATTTTTTTGTGGAAATAGAAATTTTTTCATTAAATCTTTTTGGTTTTGCAAGACCACTGTTTGAAGCAGAGGTTTTTTTGAGCACTGACATTCATGAAAGCTAGTTATAAGCAGATTCATTGATTAATTGGTTTTCTTTGACTGCTTTGTTTTAGGAGTTAAATTAGGAAAAGGTGGTCGCCGTCAAGTATATTCAGTAGCTGAGTGGAACTCTGTAACTTGCTGTCATTCTGTGCTGTGAATTGAATGTGCAGTACTGTCCTTTCTGCCTCATCATACTCAGTCTCCAGAATTAAGCAGTGTAATTTTTTTAGGTTGAAGTCTGTTTCATTAGGCCTGGAATGCAGTAGTTAAAAATTGGTGTTACTGATACATAGATAAAACTTCAGCTTCCCTAGGTTTCCTGGGTTAGTCCATTTGTACATTAGTGTAAGAGAGACATGACACTCTGTCACTTAAAATGTATTTGAATGAAAATACTGGTCTGACAGTGCTCTTATTGCAGTGTTAAGTTCCAGCAAAACACTGGAATAAGAATCTCCTCAACTAGCACTGAAACTAAAGGCTGTGTTATTTTGTTGCCTGGGTACTAAAGTTCTTTTGATATTTCATTGGTTTGTTTTACTGTTCTTAGCAAAATTATGGAAAGAAGAATATCTATAATCTTAATGAAGATGAGGAATTGACTCACTATGGCCAATCTTTAGCAGAAATTGAAAAACTAAATGATATTGTTGATAGTGACAGTGACACAGAAGAAGGAGGAACACTGTCAGGTAAGAAGTGCCAGCTTGTGTTTCACTGGTAATTTTATTACTGGTAAATGTGTACATCATTTGTTCAGTACTGTCTCTCAGTGAGAGAGAATATCATGTTCTTGGTTGGAATGTTTAAACCAGATTTGATTACTTCTTAGTCACACACAGACCAGCTCTCTGGACTTTAGCAGGGGTTAAGTGGGACATACCACTGGCAAGCTTCTTTACTCTGTGAGCTTTTCAGCATAAACAGGTACCTGGATTTTGAGCCCTTTGGCCAGAATCTAAAGTGTGAGTTTACTGGTTGCTTTCTTGCATCTTTGGACCTACCTTTTGGAAAAATATGGGAAAAAAACATGATCCTACCTCATACCAAGTATTTGTCAGTGTAAATTATGTGTCTGACATAATCTGTTTTGGTATGGCCATTCTCATAGGGATGGGATTAATGCATGATTGCTTCAATAGTTAAAATTGCTCCCATTCTCAGAGAATGGGGAGATACTGTCCTAGCAGCAGCACTCTTGCAGTCATGTGTGGTTTTGAAAGATTCACATCCTGCTTTTTTTCCCTAGCTGAATTAACTGCTGCTCACTTTGGAGGGGGTGGAGGCCTCCTTCGTAAAAAAGTATCAAGTGAGCAGCAAGATGAAGAAGAGGAAAAACCTAAGTCTAGGAAAGAACTAATTGAAGAGATGATAGCCAAATCTAAACAAGAAAAGGTGAGTTTTTAGCCCTGAAATATAAATGAGCATGATTAAGAAGCTGTCACCATCCCTGTATTTGTAGAATAGAATAATAGTTGCATAGCAAACAAAGGAGGAAGCTGTCTGAGAGGAGTCCAAGCTCCTTGAATCAAGTCTGACTTTGTAGGCATTTTAGATATAACTTGTGTATCTGCCATTGTTTTGTATCCCCAAATCTCTCCTTGTGTTAACACCTGCTTTCTGAATTTGTACGATTCACCATAGCTCTATACTTTGTTTTCATAAAGAATGTTTGCAGCTTCAAAATGTTAAATATTTGAAATAATTCACTTGTTAAAGACAACATTTTGGTTTTAAGTTATGAATGCTATGTCATGTTTATCTGTACATAACTGCTGCATTTGGTTTTGTTTTATTTTTCTAGCAAGAGAGGCAAACTCGGAGAGAAAGTGCCTTAGAACTGACAGAAAAACTTGACAAAGACTGGAAGGAAATCCAAACCCTTATTGCCCACAAAACCCCGAAGTCAGAGAGAAAGGACAAAGAGGTAGAAAAACCCAAGGTGAGGTTTTGACTAGACTGATTTCCTTGTTCTAGTAACTTTAGTTTTGACTTGTAGTGGCTGAACTATAAGGCAAAGTTATTACTTCATAAAACAAAATGTCTGCTGCTATTCACATTGAAGGAGTACTACAGTTCTACAACAGTCTGATTAATTGGAGGAATATAGGGATTTGTGTGATTTCTCTGATTTTAATTAGTTTGCATTTCTTTAATTGTCAAGTGAGAGGCAGATTGCAGACTGAACAATACTCTTGACTACAGCTTATTTGTAGGACAAATAAATTTTCTGGAAGAATTAAAATTCTTGGGAACACTGACTTATTTTGAGTGCTTTCGGAGTGTTCCTTTGATGAAAGAACTGCTACTTGACAATAGACATTTCCTTGTTGAAATTGGGTTCTGTCCCTTTCAAAAAGGGAATGAAAAAATTTACTTTTGAGTAGATATCATATGGTCTCATGCTTTTTCTATCATTTGTATTCTGTACTAAGGGAAATAAACTTTTAAATGTAAGAATAGGCATTCTGTTGAGCTTTTTTATTTTTCTTCTAGAAATGTGTATTTTCTTGCAGAACATCATGAATTTCCATTTACTGTTTTGCAGTAGAATCCAGATTTTATAACATCAGTTAACTAATTCAGTCTTGCATTAAAACTGATCTCAAAGTACAACGGAAGATGCTGGACCAAAAGTTCGTATTTTGGTGTATTGATTTTTGGGTTTAAGTTGCTCTATGGCATGTTGAAGATCATTGAATAGCAGCATCCCTTTTTATTTTCTTTAAGCTAGACTTCCATTAGTGGAACTAGCAGAGGCTTATCTCATGTAAAATGTAAAGGGTAATATAAATTATAAATGTATTAATTGATTAATTCTGGCTGTGTTTTGTTAATAAACAATATTTTGAAGGGTTTTTTAAGTGATAAGTAATCCAGTTTAAGATACTCTTAAGTTTTTCATTTCAGAGTAGCTTAAGTAAGGAAGGGGGAAATTCCAGGAGAATTTCTCTTCAACTATTCTTACCATTCCTTGTCTTAATTCTGAGTTGAGTGTTATTGCAGCTTGCTTTGGAAGCAGTCTTTTCCTTTTATCTTAACAGTCTGATTTCTTAGCTGTTCGTCTGGCAGAGGGATGGCTGCAAAGCAGAATAATGAAACTTAAGATAATAAACAATTGCATAAATATTTCTTTAGCCTGATGAATATGATATGATTGTTCGAGAACTTGGATTTGAGATGAAAGCAAAACCTTCAGAAAGGCTGAAGACAGAAGAAGAATTGGCCAAAGAGGAGCAGGCCCGACTCCAGAAGCTCGAGGTATACCATTTATGGCTGAGATTGTTTGGGGCCTGTCTTTTGGGAGTGACTGCTTAAATTCATTCCTTGACCTTGGATTGTAAGTGGCTGTACTAAACTGCAATTCGTCAGAGGGTGAATTCAGGAAATCTTCTGTTTCTGTTTGTAATCTGATATTAAAACAACCAAAAAAAACCCCATAGGCCTAGTATGTGACTGTGGAAGTTTATGAAATGAGTCAATCTTCCTCCAATAAAAGTGTGATGTTACTTTAATTTGCCTTTAAATGTTTTAAATTATTCAGAGTTGAGAGGTGCTTCTAAGTTAGTGGAGTATCATGTTGCACAGCAGTTGAATTAATACACTGGGCAAGTCATTTATTGCTCTTCTGTTGTTGCAAGAGCTTTTCAGTGGTAGCATGTGCATAGGTTTGCTTTGCAGAGGGATAGGAATGTCTTGGAAATGTTGCCTGCTATTTCTGTTACCTGGAGCGCTGAGTCTTACGGGAAGATGAAATAGTTTGGTAAATGTTTCACTCTTTTCTTTCTTTCTTTTTGTTTTGGTATACTGAGAACACATTTAGGACTGTAGGGAATTCAGATTCTTTCAGATACCTTCAGATTCCATCAGAGCAGCTCAGTATCTAATAGCAGAGCAGAGAGAGACTTTCTTCTTTTCTCCTCTTACCATCTTAGAGTTTGATGCTCAGTCTGTATCCCAAAAATCTTAGGATGTGGTTGTGCTCACTACAAGCTTGTTACACACACGTGAAACAGATAAACACTGCGGAATCCTGAAACACTTCAGAAACTTTTATTTCTAGTAATGATGTCCCATAAGCAAAAGAGATAAATTTTAAAATAAGAGAACACAATGCTTCTGGTTAACCCAGTTTTAAAGCCTTGTAAATAAGCTAATACAATTGACTGTGTGCTCTTATCAGACTGTACTCCCTACAAAGTTTTTTCTTTACACCAACTTTTTGAGTAATCCAAATCAACTGGTTTCTCCTTGTGTTTTCATAGCTGTAGTATTTGAGAGCTCTTCTGTTTTGTTGTGGTTACCTGATTGATCTAGATGTCTCACATCTGTGTGTGGTTATTTCTTGTGAAACACAGGCAGATCGATTACGTCGAATGCGTGGAATAGATGAAGAGGCAAATAAAAAGAGACCCAGCCACATGTCAGCTGACGATCTAGCTGATGGCTTTATCCTGGATAAAGATGACAGACGTTTATTGTCTTACAAGGTAAGGTTTCAAATTTATGAATTTTCAGAGGTCTGTAAAGAAGATTAGGAAAAACAGTTGGCAAGTGAACTCTGTGGAGACATTTAGTTCAACCTCCTGCTCAGAGCAGGGTCAACTATGAAATCACCAGTTTACTCAGATCCAGTCTGTTCTTGGAAAATCTCCAAGAATGGAGGCTGCTCAGAGAGATGTGCACTGACTACCCTTACTGTGAAGAGGTTTTTTTAATATCCAGGCTAAATAAGCCCAGATCTGCCTCTCCCCACAGAGCAGGTAGCCCAGCCCCCAGTAGTCTTGGTGGCTTTCTACTGAACTTGCTGCAGTTTATCAATACCTTTATTGATATTTGAAGGCCCAAAACTGCATGCTGTGTTCTGTGTGGTCTTAAAAGTGCAAGTCCCCTGACTGTATTCTTGCTATTAGAGTAGCCTTCTCTGCCACTGGCCTGCTGGGTTGAAGAGGAGGCTCTTTGGCATTTCTGGGTTTTTTTCTTATTTTAATTTTCACTGTATTGATACAGCGTCCACTGAATTTCAGTCTGAAGATGAGTAGATTTCTGACATGTCTTTGATTAAGGTGGCAGAGCAGCATAACCTTAAAGCTGATATTACCAGTCACCCTGGCTGTGGAGCCTGTGTGTGCTGATTCTGTCTTCTCATACAGAAATAACAAGGGAACTGCTGTTCTGCCTGAAGGGACAATACCAATTGTGAATGTGAATTTAAACTGATGATGAATAAAATCAGAATGGGACCAAATATGTATCTGATATGCTATTTTAACACATAGAAGGAACATATTTTTATACAAAGAATGTTCCTGTAAGTGATGTTGAATTCTTTTTTGTATCATCTGATAGTTTTCCTTCTGTGTGGTTTCTTCTATTCCTCGTATACTGTCTCCTCTTCTTCCAATTTCTTACAGCCCCTTGAAAATACCCTACCTTTTTTATATCTATAAAAATTCTCTCCCTAATATCCTTTATTGTCTGGGACTGCTGGCATTCACTGCCTGGTCAGGGTAGCAAGGCTCAAATTCTCTTGATGCATATTTAAGATAGCTTTGCATGGTGATTGTGTTGAGGTGCTGCCACTTTATCAGTGTTTTAACTGGCTTGTTTTCTCTATGGACAGGATGGAAAAATTAATATTGAAAATGAGGAGGTAGGAGAGGAAGAAGAAGAGGAGGAAGGAGAGGAAGAAGATAATGAGAATGAAGAAGAAAGTCAGGAAGAATCTGCAAGTGAAGATGAGGAGGATGATGCTGCAGATGGCCACTCTGATATTGAATCTGATCTTGAGAGTGAAGGAGAAGCTGCAGAGAATAAAGAAGAGACGAAACACAAGGCAAATGAAAATGAATCACAGAATGTGGAGAAACTAGATCCAAAGAGAGAAGCTGCCAAATCAGAGCTTCCCTATACATTTGCTGGTAAGCAAAGGACTGATGCAGAGATCCTTTGTTGTCAGGGGGTTTGTAACAACCAGTCAGTTTCTCTGCCCTGTAGGTCTTACATTCATTCATGAAGTTTTGCTTCATAGTTGTCTCCTACTATTCAAAGAGTAGCCAGTTACTGCTGTTCTTAATTAGCAAACCTAATTGTGCTTGGAGAAGTAGGAACCAGATCTTTTTCATCCCAGAGCAGTTTCTGTGCCTCTGAGCAGCATCAGAATTGGAAGATAAGAACAGGGGAGTAAAATAAAAATGCTTGTGCTCCTTTCTTAAGGCAGCCAGCTTATCCAATCCAAAGTGCTACTGTTTTACCCAAGAGACGCCAGAATACTTAAAATTTCTCTGGTGTTTGGACTGACATTTTTGTCAGAAGATGCTGGAGAGACAGGATTCTGAAGTTTAATCCCTGTGATGTAACATTGAGTTATTGTAGAGACACTTAAGAGTTTGGCTGGTCTTGGGTCCATGCCTAGCAGGAAGGAGGAGACATGTTTCAAGTAGTAAACAAAACATTTATTCATATTAAGTACATAATTCATTTAACTATTGTCCTAGTGTAGATTTCTCTAACAAAAGTATCTGTTGCAAGATTAAACAACCTTTCAAACAACTTCCTTAAGTGCTTGTGCTTTTCCATCCAAAGAAGATGACTTGCTACACAAAGCCTTTTGAATTGCATTCAGGATTTACTTTAACCAGAAAGTAGTCATATTAAAATAACTCAAAAAACCACAGCTAGTTAGGATGTTCTCTAGCATGTTGACTTCTGTAAAAAGCTAAATATATGCCAGAGTTGTTGGTTTTTGTTGTTTTGGGTTTTTTTAATAATTTTCTGTTTGTTGGCCATATTGTTACTTTTCTTAATGTTCTTCACATAAAAGGCAAATTAGGTGTGAATTAAACATAAAGGTAACTGTATTATGGGAAATTTTTGGTTGAATGTGTGTTTAGGTTTAATTCTGCTTTTTGTCAATACAGTTGTGCTGCTCAGCATACATGGTAAGTAGAGGATGACTTGAGTTTTAAGCATTGAAAAACATGTTATTTTCTGACTCGTCTTCATAGGAATAATACTACATGTATGCTAATAGATTATTAGTGTTTAAAAGGTAATTATTTAAAACATTTCTGGTGTCTTTTTTTCTGAACAATATAGTTTCCAGATTGGAAATTTGTTGCACATTCACTTGAATTAAAGAAGTAAAGTTTGAGATTTTTGTGTGGTCAGTTTTTGTTTTTATTTTCTAGTTCCTGAGTCCTATGAGACATTTAAGTCTTTATTGGCTGGAAGAACAATAGAACAACAGCTTATTATATTGGAGAGGATTCAGAAATGCAATCATCCAAGCCTTGCAGTGGGAAACAAAGCAAAGTTGGAAGTATGTTTTGTTTTATGTTTAAAATAACTTTTAATTCCAGAGTAAGTTTTAGTAAGTATTTAGGGAGCAGTATGAAATATACATGATTCTATGTTGTGAATAACAGTAGAATTAACATGATAATTTTCATTTTCTAAGTCTGTATCACTGTTCAAGAATATGTACAATGAAAAAAAACTTAATATATTTCTTGCAGAAATTGTTTGGCTTCCTTTTGGAATATATTGGAGAGTTAGCAACTCTGGATTCACCAGAGCTCAGAACAATTGACAAATTGGTCCTGTAAGTATTAAATCCTATGAACTTTTGCTCCTTCAGGGTTTAAAGAGAAAAGCTACATAGAGTAAAGCATTTAGCTTGTTGCTTGTTTCAAATATCTTATAGAACTTGTTGGCAGCTAGTAACTCGTAGCCTTTTTGTTTTAACTTTGTTTCACGTGTTACTTGATCTGTTAATTTTACCAAGAGATTTTCAAAACCTCAGAATGTATTTTTTGATCTGCAAGATGCTTTTTGTGGGTAGTGGATAAGCAATACCATATATGCATGAAACTCCTTTCTAGGAGGTTATTTGGACAGCTGTTAAAGGATTTTAAGCTTTGCACTGACATTGTGCAGTTTCTGTTGCAATCTCTGTTTTTTCCATGGGCTTTAGCTCTGTGAATTCACTGAGAGAGCTAGATGAAAATGGAATTAAAGTGTTACAGTAAGCTCATATGGAAGTTCCAGCTAAACACTTTGCAGGAAGTTGTCAGTTTGGCATTGTTGTCTTCAAGTACCTGACAGGCGGTTAGGCTGTGAGGAGAGAGCCAAGTTTGTCTCAGAGGTATGCAGCAAAGGACAAGAGTCAATGGGCAAGGGCTGCAACGAGGGAAATTGCAATTAGATTTAAAGAAAAAAATCTTCTCAGAAAAGGTACTGAACATTAAAATTAGTTTCCCAGAGAAGCTGTGAAGATGGAGAAAACTTTAAAAAGCTATGAGCAACATGATCCAGCTTTGAAGTTAGCCATGCTTTGACCAGGGGGCTGCATCAGAGGATCTGCAAAGGTCCCTTCCAAACCTAATTGGTCTGTGATTCCTATCTTGACTTTTCAGGATAGGCAGGTTTCTTTGAAGTTATTTTTATGTAGTTTTCAGCATATTTTTTTTATTTCCTGCCAAAGTCAGTAAGTTTTTTGAAATCTGTTCCGTGCAGTATTAGCATTCATTGCTCTGTTGCATTCATTAGGAAGAGCTCTGACCCACTGATACTGTCACACATGGTTTGTACCAAAGGGTAAATATGTTTTGTCTTTTAGAGCTGGGATGTATTAATATCTCTGCAGACAAATGTCACTGAAAATGCTGGGAGACCAAACAGATTCAGGCTCCAGACTGCATATGCTTGTAGGCACTAAGCATAGGCCAGGAGCTGATCTGACTTTGTATTTGTAGGTTTTTTTTCTTGTTTGCAGTAATAATTTTGCTAACCACATTGCTGCCTTGCATGTTGTTTAATATTGCCTAAGAGTGTTTAGAATAGTGGGCTGTCTAGTGTAAGCCAGCATACTTCACTGAAGTAATATCTACAGTTAGGAGATTCAGAAGGATATGTCATAACCATAGCAAATTATTTAGGAGTGTATTTTAAAGTTTAAAATTGTTTATCATCTAAGATTTTGAAACCTACAACTCAGGGATTCTCAGAAGGCCAAATGAAAAATACATGTCTCTGTAAACTAAAGTATTACAGTAATAATTTATATTCTAAAAAGGGAACATTTGTTGCAGGCAACTTGTTATTGTTACAATACAGATAGAACACAAGAAATCTTCCTATGGGTGCTTAAAAATCAATTTTTTATTAACATCAGTGGTGTAACTTGATTATGACTTAAATTTCTTGTTAATAGGCCATTGTACAGTCTTTGCCAGATGTTTCCTGAGGCAGCCAGTGACAGTATCAAGTTTATCCTTCGAGACGCTGCACATGATCTGGAAGAAGTAATTGAAGTCAAAGGCCGTGCAACATTTCCAGGTTTAGACACGGTAACAAATCCATATTGCTGGGAAAATCTCTTTGCATTAGTACAGAATGGTAATAAGTGCAAAATGACATTATGTAGTGAATTATCAGCATCTGTGACTTTCCAGGCTTTTCAATATTTTAAATTGCCTTTCTGGAGATAAGTTGCAACAAAAACCCCTGCAACAACAAAAAACCCCACTCCTAAGACACAAACAAACAATACACACACATTCTTCAGAATAGAAGTGTGACTGGAATTAATAAGGGGAAGAGATCTTAAAATTGTCTCTCCAGTCTGTTTTCCTGATGAAACTTAAATTGGTAGTTTTAGGAAGAAGTGGTGTTATCAGTTACGTTGTGACTTCTTTAATTGTGTTAAGTACAAATGTTTAAAAAATGTGCTTCATAGAAGTGCGATATCTCTGCAATATCTCTTGGGTTAAAAAAACAAAAACAAAAAGCACCCAACCAAAACAAAACCCAAACAAAAAACAAGCTAAGACACTATTATTATGGATATAAAATTACAACATATCTTAGCAGTTTATATATGATAATGGCTGAATTAGTGACTTGGAAAGAATTTCTTTCCTTGTTGTTTTGGTAATAGCCCATTTTCACTTGCCATGTTAAATGTGAACTGATTCCTTTTACAGTGTCTAAGTAAATGGCTGTTGGAGAATTCAAGAAGGGAGCATAGGAAAATGAGTATTTTTAAATTGTTGTAAAGTTTAAAGACAAACCATAAATCTAATGCAGAGGGAGCAACTTGTTTTCTGTCAGCTTGATGAATTGCTGCTGCCTAATGGAATAATTAGGCTATTGAGGGAAAATGGACTGAAGCCTTGGTTCTTACAGCTTGGAAGATATATTGAGTTGTTTTGAAGAGTCTTTATTCAGGATATTTGCAGGAAATGTATTGTTGAGAGCTTTTAACTTTATTTTTGATTTGTCACTGTCACCCTTATAACACCAGTCGCATTTCTGGCTTTCATTCCCTTCACTGGACTTTGCCAGGTTGCAGGCCATCATTATCTTTTAAGGTGGAATTATATTACTTTGTATTTTCAAAGCACTTGTTTGAATGAATATTCCATAGATCAGATGTCTTAGTAGGCTTTTCATATGCCTACTGTTATCTTAGCCTGCAATTCAGAGTATTTAGTAACCAAAACACTTCAGGAGAGTATTTTTTCACAATCAAGGAGGAACAGAGAGGAAGCAATGAAACTTTACTTCCATCTTCTTTACTGTGCAAATATCCACTTAAATAATTTTCATAATTACCTTGCAGATGATGTTTAATTTCCATATGATCTCGACAGGTCACTCAAGTCCCCTTCAATAAAAGTGTGCCTAATCATTGCTTAGTTCTTTTGGCTGCAAGTGTTTGTTGGTGTGTGCCAGTGCCTGAGGATTCTGGTCACTTCATTGTCTGTGTTGAGGACTGGTTGAAAGGTGTCACAGGTCCTGTGTGGCCATGTGCTCCTGAGTATGTGGTGTGAGAGTATGTGACTGTGGTGAGCTGAGGGGGATCAGATGGGGTTCTCGTGGAGTATATGGGGTCGGGAGGCAGAGTTCCTTCTTAGTTGTTCTTTCAGCTGCCTCAGTCCAATGTTAGACCTATAATGGATGTCTCATGGTGGATATTCCTTCTTCTCATCTAGCTTCAACAATTCAGTCGTGTATATCATACCAGATTTCTCAAAATTATGTATATTGTAGTATTTTTGACTACTGTGTGGCAGTTATTCATTCAAAAGTTACATATGTATGAAGTCAAGATTCTGGGAATAATGTCTTAACTATATTTTGCCTTATTCTGTTTTATGTGCAATCAGCTTATTTATTTGAAAATTGTGTCTCTGCTGTTTCCAACTTCTGACTTCTGGCACCCAGTTGTAACACCTGCTTTTATGTACATGAGTCAGCTACTTACTAAGGTATGTCTGTAATGTTTTACCTCAGGATTATATTATGCATATATTATTTCTTCCTCAGACTCCAAATATGTATGTTAGTATTAATTTATATAGTGGGAATGTACTTGCAAAGGCAGCTTTGTGCTTGGTATAGCCACAGATAGTAATTGGAAGAAAGGGTGAAGAGGAAAACTTCCTTGCAGGCTATAGTCCAACTCACAAAACCATCTCTCTTCAATTTTTCAAGCTGTCACAAAGTAATTGCTTCTATGGTAAATTACATGGGACTAATAGAACAGACTGAGTACAATCTAAAGTCATTCATTAGTGGTTTCTTCTCCATACATTGCATTTCTTCATACTTGAGAGGTTATTTACTTAAAAATTGGCAGTATTTGTTTTCCTTGAAAATGTACCTAATGCAGTGCATTGAGTTAAAACATGTCCTTATTTTTCTATCCTAGTATCCTGTTTATATGTTTCGAAAGTCTTGAGCTGATTGCTCAGTTGCTGCCAAGTTACTCAGAGCCTTCTATTTCACTAATTCATTTCTGAAGGATTTATTGTTTGTGGTTTAGCACCTTCTAGTGGCTAAATGAGTTCTGATAAACCTGTTACTCAGTTCTGCAGATACTCTTCAGTTGAGGACCAGGGAAAGCCAGTGTGGTTCTCATCAAAGATCAAAGGGTTTAATTTTATAGACTTCAAATGCTTACAGTGTAGTTAATAATTCATCTTTTTGGGAGATTTTGTATTTGTGATGTATAGACTTTTAATTAGGAATATTTTGTTCTTTTTATTTCTTTTAGTGTCGCATTGCAACATTGCAAGATGTTATTAAAGGGTTATTTATTTGCTGTTTGTTCCTGGAATATGTATCTCTCTCCAGAAGATTTGTACCAGAACTCATCAATTTCCTTCTTGGAGTACTTCACATCTCTCTACCCAAAAGCCAGGCCCAGGGTGAGTTTGTTTAGAGTAAATGAGTATTTTGTTTAGAGTCCATTTGAGTGTTGGGGTTCATCTTTTAAATGTTTTAAATACAAATATTTCACACTGATTTCTTTGGTTTTGAACAAAAGCCCAAAATCATCTGCAAGTTCAGCCAAACACAACCTTGATCCTTGGGCATCTTATTATGAACTAGATCTTCTCGTGTTGTTGGCAGGAAGGAAAGGACTGAAGTTATTAAAGGAAATGAACTCATGTTGGCCACAGTGCAGTATTTTTGCAGTGTTGTTGTTCTAAACAGACTGTGTGATTGGACTGTGTTCTGAAATTCAGAGTTCCTAATGGATTCCTGATGAGTACCCTGTAAATTCACAGTGAGGCAGCAGCTCATGCTGCAGACACCCTTAATCTTCAGCTAATAGCTGTATCACATAAATGAGAGCTAAATGAGAGGTGTATATCACAAAAGTGGTGTTTTTCCTTGTTTGACATGGATTTGTAGTAGTGTAATAGAGGGCAGCTATCCCCACAAGCAGGATTAGTAAAATAAGTGTGTAAACTTAACAATTTGCACAGACAACAGGGATAACAAAATTATCTTTTCAGTGTGATCCCTATGTTAGCAATTTTTTTTTATTTTGCCAGTCTCCAGTTTTTTTTCTTTTATTAGTTTCTGTCTTTAAAGTTGTTCTGGTTCAGGGGCTCTTTTTGTTGACCTGTTCAGTGACAATAATTACTTTTGAGGAGTTTTGTCAGAGCATAGTAATTAATTCATGTGTTAATATTTCTGGGCACAGCATGCAGGAGGAGACTCTGCAGGCAGGATATTACCAAGTGAAAATTGGAATTATTTGATAAACTCACAAGATATCTGGGATTTAATGAACTACACACTATGTATTAGTATGCTTATCACTCTTGATAAGATCCTTAAGAGTCTGTTCTCTAAATAGTCATCAGTCTGGTGAGGAAGGTTTAGCTTCTGTCAGTATTCCAGTACTTCAGTAGGCAGCTCCCTTCCTTTCCCTTCAGGACTTTTTTGCCTTTCCATGCTGCCTTTTTTTTTTTTTCCAATTTGAGTTTTTGAGCTACTACTGATGCCTTTTCTCAACAAAGCTATCACTGCAGTTTCACCTTTATTATCTGGCATAGCTGTACTCCACAGACCTTTCCCTAGCTGCTTCTCACAGCTTAGCAGTTTCCTCTGAAGTGTGAGCCAAGGTTACACAGCTGGGCTGCATCAGGGCTAAGCCCTGGATTCTCAGAACACCAACAGCTGAGCCCTTAGAAGGAGGGGGAGGAGGTTATGGAGTGGGTGGGTTACGTAGTACTAAAAGTATTCTCTCCTTTGTGTATGTTAGGAATATTTGATCTACAGAGGGTTTTGGTAAAGTTAAATACAGGATTCTGCAAAATTGGATAACAAACTTGAAACGTTTTTAGTGGTAGTCATTGATCAATTGTTACCTTTTTAAAAATATTTCTTTGCATTTCTAGTAATGATTTTGCACTAGTTAAATTTGCCTGGTGTTGGTTTCTGTTAGCAGTGAGAAAAAGCTCAGTAAAAGATACATAAGAGGCCCAGTGTTCTCTTTGAGAACTTTCCAGTCAATGTTGAAGTTTCTGAAGGTATCTAATTGTGTTTTTAAATATTCATGGTGGAAGTTTTTCTGGTTGTTGTGATGGTTAAGCTATCAACAGAGAATATTTTAAAATAAGCAGACATGCAGCTCTCTGGAATTTGATGCACTGTTACACCAAAAAAATTCTCTGGGTTCAATTTTAACATTAAATAGAGTCAGCAAATAAACTCTTAATGTTTTAAATTTTTTACCTTGATCCATAAATTTCTTACATGAGAAAGATACATGAAATGCAGCTTCATAAGAGACTGAAATACAGTCTGATTTAGAGTAAAAACTATTACCTTAAAAAAGAAAAGCTGTAGGTGGAGGGAGTGGGAAGGACTTGTCATGGTTGATAGCTTTAGCTAATTGAATTGTTAATGAGATCTGCTGTCCTCTCACGAGTAAAGCAGATAATAAAACTCACATATTCCTGATCTTGCATAAGCTTGTGTTCCTGATCTTGCATCTTGCATAAGCTTGTGTGTGTCATGATCTCTTATAACTTTGGGTCTCAAACCTTAAAAACCTTTATTTAAATATACTGTGTTCTGGCCTGTCTGTGAAGAGCCATATACAAGTTGTAGAGCATGTAAATAATCTGAACTTAAAGTTTGAAAAAGTTTTGAAGTCAATTCCACTGCAAGCTTGCAGGACATAAGGAAAACAAAGAGGGGAAAAAGACCCCCTAGGTCCAGCACAGAGAACGCAAATCATTTTGTCCCTTAGCTCAGAAATTCCTCAGATGCTTCTTTCATGTTGCTGTATAAGGAGTTTCACAGATCAGCTTGTGATCAGTGCATAGGGATTCTTTAGTGTTTTCCATATGCCTTGCTCCAGTATATATTCTGTGTTCCATGCTCCTCCTGTTTTAAAACCCCTCAGCTGGAGTGGGAGAGGACTTTACAGTGTGTCTGAGGTGAGGGCCCCTGCTGTGGGCTCACAGGAGAGGCTCCGTGGCTGCAGCTGTGGGCTCTCCCTGCTCCAGCTCACTGTCCTCATGGCCACCTTCTGGCCAAAGCCTTCTGCTTGTGATCCTGTGGGAAAGTCCTGTACCTGCCCCATCTTCTTAAGCATATCCAGTGCTCCATCCGGGACCAAACCTGCAGTTTAACTGTGTGTCCTGTTTCCCACAGGGCAAACGTGAACCTACATGTCTTAACTTTCCCCATCCACAGAATGAATCAAAGAATTGCAGAATGGTTTGAGTTGAAAGGGACCTCAAAGACCATCTAATTCTAAACCCCCCTGCCATGGGCAGGGATACCTTCACTAGACCAGGTTGCTCAAAGCCTTGTCCAACCTGCTCTTGAACACTTCCAGGGCTGGTGCACCCACAACTTCTCTGGGTAGCCTGTACTCCAGTGTCTCATCACTCTCATAGTGAAGAGTTTCTTCTTTTTATCTAGTGTAAATCTGCCCTCTGTCAGTTTAAAACTGTTACCCCTCATCTTATCACTACATTTCCTCATAAAGAGTTCCTCTCCATCTTTCCTGTAGGCCTCATTTAAATACTGGAAGGTTGCTGTAAGGTCTCCTCAGGGCCTTATCTTCTCTAGGCTGAACAACCCCAGCTCCCTCAAATGGGAAGTGCTCTGGTCATCTTCATGACCTTCCTCTGGATACTCTTGAGCCAGGTCTGTGTCCTTCTCTGGGGACTTCAGAGCTGCACACATTCCTTCAACTGGGATCTCATGACAGTAAAGTAGAGGAGAAGAATCCCCTCCCTCAACCTGCTGAGCTTTTGTTGCAGCCCAGGATGCATTGGTTTTCTGGGCTGCAAGGGCACATTGTCAGCTCAAAAGTCATGTTCTTATCCACCAATACCCCAAGTTCTCTGCAAAGCTGCTCTTAATCCACTCATATTGCCCAGTCTGTATCCATGTGTAGGATTGCCCCAACTCACATGCAGGACTCCACAGTTTGTCTTATTGAACTGCATGAGGTTCACGTGGTCCCATCTCTGAAGCCTGTCAGGGTCCCTCTGGGTGGCACCCCCTTCCTGTAGAGTATCAAGCACATGACTCACCCTGGTGTCACCTGCAGGCTTGCTGAGGGTGCACTCAATCCCACTGTCTGTCCCCAGCCAAGATGTTCAGTAACACTGGTCCTGGGACAGGCCCCTTGATGGACCCTGGTCATAACTGATGTCCATCCAGACATGGAGCCATTGGCCACAATTGTGGCTGTGACCATCCAGATAACTGCTTATCTGCTGAGTCATACACCTGCCAGATTCATGCCTCTGCAGTTTAGAGACCAGGATGTTGTTCAGGACAGTCTCAAATGCTTTGTACAAACCCGGGTAGATTATATCAGTTGCTCTTTCCTTACCCATCAATGCTGTAATCCTGTCATAGAAGGCCTCCAAACCTGTCAGGCACAGTTTTCCCTTGATGAAGCCATGTTGCCTGTCACTGAGCACCTCTGTGTTTTGCATGTGTTTTGTTGTGGTTTTCTGGAGGATCTGCTCCACAATCTTGCTAGGCATGGAGGTGAGGCTGATCATCTTGTAGCTTCGTGAACCTCTTCTCTTTCTCTTTTTAAAAATGAGGATTGTTTTTCCCTTTTTCCAGTCACTGGGAACTACAGCTTTTCAAATATGAAAGTGGTTTAGGAGCTTTATCTTGCCAGTTCCCTCAGGATCCTCAGATGCCTAAGGTCCCAGGGAGCTGAGCACATTCAGGTTCCTTAGTCTCAAGCCTGACCTTCTACAGTGGACAGTACTTGGTTCTCCCAGTCCCTGCCTTTGGATTCTGTGACTTGGGCAGTGTGACTAGAGCACTGACCTGTGTCCCCATGCTCCAGTGTTTTCCATTGTTTTAGAAAAATTTAATATAGATAGAAGTATTTTTAAAGGTAGTCCAATTAAAAGTGTAAAATGAGTTGGCTGTTTTTCTTCAGAAAGAATGCATAGAAGTGACCTTGTTTAATGACTGTTGTTCTTGGTTTTTTAGGCTATACTGTAGTGCATCCATTTACACCAGTGGGGAAAAACTTAGAATTGCTATTGGTGTGTGATAAGGACGATCTGAAAAGTTGGGAGAAGCAAAATGTGCCATTGAGTATTGTGACTGGATTAAAGGAAACCAGCAGAACAGAGATAAATCATACCAGGTATGTAAGAAGTGCAGAAGAACAGAAAAAATACCAGATCATCTGTTGTGTCATGTCAGTGTCAGTGCTCTTTAGAAGTAAAAACAAGAGTAGTGGATAATTCTGCTGTGTTCAGTGCACTGGCATAAAGATTTGTTGCTGTTGGAATTCTTCTGCTATTTGCTTAGGAGAGAGAAACTTTTAGTCTGAATTAACAGCTGTTTCTAGTAACTGGTTCTGCCAAGCAATCTTAATGGATTCTACTAACAGTCAAAATTTAATCAATTCAGTTGATTTTATTTGAAAATCCACTGCAGTTTTTGCATCTGAAATTGTTCATTTTTTGTGCATTAACAGGTTATCATGTCTAGCCCTGTGTTTTGACCTTATTAAAAAATGTGCAGCTCTCTATGAATCTTTACCATCATTCCATGAAATAATGCATCCTGTCAGAATACTGCTTACACAACATATGCCAGTAAATGAATATCCTGAAAAAATGCAGGTATGTGTTCCTCAGGATTTAAATAATCAATATGTTTGTTTTATTAATAAATCCTGTGATCTTCATCGGTGTGTAAAAAAAAAAAAAAACGTATAAGCATTAATTTTTTCTAATGTTCAGGCACTTTGATATTCCTGTGGAAAAAATAAAAGAACAGAGAATATTTAGAAAAGGTATTTTTCCATTGTATATGTTGTCTTGCCTATCTAAATGAAGAGAGCAGCACTTGGCTTGTAATAATGTAGTGTTCCATGACTGATATCATTCATAAGAGTAATATGGACATCTGGTTGCTCTCGTGCTTTTGTAGTGAATCTGTAAGACCTTGGTAAAACAAATACATATACCAAACTGGGGAAACTTGTAACTGTGTAGGTAAAATGAACATAAATATCCCTGGTCAGTACCTTACCTAGGACAGTTGCTTATTTTCTAGAAATGAGATTCAGATTTTTAATCTGTCTGTTCTGAATGTAGCAAAATCATCTTTTCCTCAAAGAAGCATCATAAAATGTCCATAGAGAACAAAGTTTTATTACTCAGATGAAGTCAAATGGCCTATGTTTTTTGCCATCAAAATAAAAAAAACACAGTCATTGTTAAAATTACCATGAAAGGAAGAGTCTGAGTTAAACTGCCTTTAGTCTTCTTCCTTTGTTAGGTGAAACTACCAGCAGGCAGACCTTTCTTATTGTTCATTATACAATTTTAATAGACTTCCAAAGGCTTTTAAGAATTACCCAACTTGGATTACAGCATGTCAGTGTTAGCAGTGTCCTAATGAGTAGCTGTGACTTAACCCAGGAGAAAAATACATGGGGAGAGCATTACTGTTGATTCAATTTACAACAGCTTTTGATTTATGGTGGCTTTGATATGCTTTTTCAATTGTAATTTGTTCTGCATTTTCAGGAATGGTATCATAGTGCTCTGAAAGAGCTGGAGAACAAAGTAAAACACTATACCCCACTGATATGTGAGAAAAAGAAGCCAGTGCCATTGAAACAGTATACTCCTAAAATTGTGAAAGTGTAAGTAAAGAACACAGGATGCAAAGGAAAGGTGCATTTAAACCTTAAGATTTGTAGCAAGCTAGAATGGATTTGGAAAGCAGGACACAAAACAACTGTTTTTCTGCTAGATTTTGTGTATAATTCAAAAGGGGCCATCTACTTGTGTGGTTGGGAGGAAAAGAAAAAAAAAGGAAAGTAATTTTAAGAATAAATATTATCTTGTAGGAAAAAATAGCACTGAAAGTCAACTCTTACCCATATAATGAATTGTAAATTAACAAATTTCAAGATTATTAGATTGTTGCTATCTGGTCAGGTGCTTTACTGAATGCTCTGTCAGGCACTCAAGTCAGAAGAATAAGAGTATATGAGAGAATAATGTATATGAAATATATGATGGTAAAAGATGGATGGTGAAAAACACTAATTTAGTTTTGTAGATAACAGAACAGTGTTCTGATTCAGGAAATCTGCTTTATATTGGCTGCTGATTTATTTAGCCATATTGGTTTTCTACAGGGGCACAAAGAGTCTACTTTTATTCTAATAATTGAAGAGGATAGCTTTGCTCTGCCATATGTACTTATCCCCAAGTAATTGATCAAGCTTCTTCTGTAAAATGCATCTGCTGAGAAGGTCTGGAAAAATTTAAGATGTATGGGGAGGTTCCATCTTTCTCCAGATGTCTTCCATTATTCTAGTCTAGATTTTTTAGTCTGTTCAAAGTGCAGGCTGCATATGGGGAATTGCAGTGGTCATTGGCATGATGATGAAGTGCAGTTAGAAGGTCTGGAGAGTGTTTTTCTAGTATGTTCATTGGGCAACTTCTTGTTTTGCAACATATCCATATAATAAGCAGGAATTAAAATACTGAGTTTGCTTTCATACAAAACCTCTCCTGATAAATATGAAAAAGTTGTGGGTTTAAGGTGCTCTGTGCTTACACATACATTCTTATTTCAGCTTAGAGTTTGGAAAAAAGCAGGCAGGCAGCAAGAAGGAGCAAGAAAGGAAGCAGTTGATCCAGAGGCATAAACGTGAACTTAAAGGAGCCATTCGTGAGATTCGGAAGGATAACCAGTACCTGGCTAGAATGCAACTGTCAGAAATCATGGAGAGGTAACGTAGCCTTTGTTTCAGCACCACTTTGGGAGTTGTCCTGCCATGTGTTCATTTCTTCACTGTGTGCCAGGACTGACATTAATGATCAACCGTACTAAAATAAAATGGCACAATTTGAGGAAAACCAAACATTTTTGATACAGATCATTTAAAGTGTTTTCAACTTTGCGGTTTCATTTCTCTAGTTTAAGAGGATGCAAAATGTTTTTATTTGAATGGTGTGTTGGTGAAATTAAAGAATTGTGGGGCTTTTTATAAATTAATAATTATTCTCTAAGTATAGTTATTTTCCCTAATATAATCTTTCTGAAATATTTTATATGTTGATTGTTTGTTTTACAGAGATGCAGCCAGAAAAAGAAAAGTGAAAGAGCTTCTTGGTAGCCTTGCTACACAGGAAGGTGAATGGAAAGCAATGAAAAGGAAAAAATGGCAGAATTAATTGGGACTATCTACAGCAGGAAGCTTACTACCATATAAAACACCCAATCATGGCTTTTCAACAGATTTTAATTGCATTTTTCGGATGCATTCCTTTTGAGGAAAAAACCTCATTGGATCTGTTTATAAAAAATGAACCTGCTTATTAGGAAAATCCACAACTTTTCATAAGGAAAATAAAAATAACACCTTTGTATGAAGCATGCTTCTGTTTTATTTTAATGAGAACATTTCAACAGATAATCAGAATTCTAAATCTAAAACCTGATCACACACACCTAACTTGAACTACACACGCACACACACACACACACACAAAAAAATTCTACGTCAGAAACTTTCTGTTACTTCAAGCTGGTGACAGGTCAGTAGTGAGGTTCCATTTCAGGGCCAGTTCTCTTCAACAGCTTCATCAACGACTTGGACACAGGACTCGAAGCTACACTGAGTAGTTTTTCTGAAGAGACTGAATTGGGAGGAGCTGCTGACTCCCTCAGAGGCAGAGAGGCCCTGCAGGGAGATTTTGACATTCACCAACCAAGTGCGGTTCAACAGAGGCAAGTGCTGAATTCTGCACCTGGGATGGAGCAACCCTGGATGTACGGACAGACTGGGGAATGAGGGGCTGGAGAGCAGTGCCAGGGAAAGGGACCTGGGGCTCCTGGGCAGTGCAAAGTTGAACCTGAGCCAGCAGTGCCCTGGCAGCCAGGAGGGACATCCCTGTCCTGGGGACATCAGGCCCAGCATGGCCAGGGAGTGGGATTATCCTGCTCTGCTCAGGGCTGGGGCAGCCTCACCTCCAGTGCAGGATATAAAAACTACAAGAGAGCCCAAAGGAGGGCAACAAAGGTGATGAAGGACCTTTAGGAGAAGTCATGTGAGGAGTGGCTGAGGGCACTTGGTCTGTTGAGCCTGGAGAAGACGAGAACAAGGAGAGAGCCCACAACAATTACAACTTCCTTGTGAAGGGAAGGGGAGGGGCAGGCACTTCTTCTCTTCAGACACCACTTTTCTCTGCGTTGACAGTGACAGGACTCGGAATGGCCTGAAGTTTTGTCAGGGGTAGTTTGGATATTAGGAAAAGATTCATCTGAAACATCTCCCCTAGGAAGTGGTCACAGCACCAAGCCTGACAGAATTCAAGAAATTCTCAGGCACATGACTCTTGGGGATGGTCCTGGTAGAACATTCTATGATCTTTTTTTAATGTTGAATAGTTGCAGGCAGCTCTCATAATGATAATGTAATTTAAACAGTAACATTTTAATTAGTCTGTAGCATCAGGTCATGCTAAATTGTGTATTGAGTAATGGTGTCAACTCTTAAGTAGAAGTCTTTTGTTAAAGCTGTACATCCATTCATCTTTCCAGTAAGTTTTGAATTGAGCACAGCTCTGAAGTTCTTAATAATCTAGGGTGATTAATTAGAATTCCTCATTGTATTCAAAACTGTCTGACTTAAGGGAACAGTGATATCCTTAACTTTCTTCCCCTTAATTTATCATGTATGTCTAATCACTGATAACTGCCCAGCATGACTTTGAAAAACATCTGCTCTTCAAACAGAGCCAGTAAATACTTTTAATGCTTTCTTTTTATACTGTATTTGCAAAGAAACATTGCAATGGGACAAAGAGCATCACAGTTACTGATGGGTGCTAATCTGAACTAGGTTTACTGGTCAGGTATTCATTTAATATTTGGTAAATTCAGTGATAGTTGTTATGCATTGAACAAAATTGTAATGTTTCCTTGGAAAACTTATGAAAATAAAATTCCCTTTTATATTAACTTTTCAATTTCAATCTGAAAGACAAACTATAAAATAAGACCTGTATTAAGAATGAACTAATGGCCGTGGTTCTTTACAAAAACAAACCCCCAAAGTTCCCTCCATTTTCAAATGCTGTTCCTAGATCTGATCTGTGTTTTGGCCAATGGGGACCTGAGACATTGTAATGCTCTACCTACTCTTCATGAAGAAGAACTTACATGCTGTCAGTTAATCTGATTTATCAGTTAGGCTTGGTCATTTTGGACTGGCTTAGAATGTTTTCTTTGTTCTGTTTTCTGGGGTTTTTGGTTTGATGTTTGCTTTCTGGGGTTTTTTTTGGGATGTGGTTTTTTTTGGTTGAGGTTTTTTTGCTGTGGTTGGTTGGTTGGTTGGTTTGAGGGGTTTTTTTCAAATTAAACTTGTAATGGAAGCAGACTAAAACTAGGAAGGGGTGAGTTGAAACACAGCCTTTACATTTAGTCTCTAATGACAAAACAGTCTTAGTTAGGCAAGTCTTGTTCCTTAAAAGAGAAAAGCACTTTATTGAAGGAAAAAGCTTTTATTAACTGTCAGTGTAACTAGTAATGCAAGTAATATGCGATTATCATCAGCTTTCTTTGGTTTGCAAAAGCACTTCTATTAAGTGTTAAAATAGGCAAGATGCTAAGTATGTGTGGGGAAGATACTTGTCTCATGCAAAAATTAGTAAGATTCCTATGTTTGAAATCCACTCACACTTTAAAAAAAAAATCATTTTCAGTTAGCTTTGCTGATTTTGGAAAAGTTATCTTCTGAAACCTCAAAGGAATCTCAGAAGATTAGTATACCTCCTGTTTTATTTCCATTTGCCAAAGTATGAATTTTTTCCTTTAAAACAAAACCTTTTTAAGTCGAGAACTTGAGTGAAGTAATGAAGAAGGAGCTAACTTCTATTTAACTATTAGCTTTATAGCTATTTTATGCTATAAATCAGTACCTTCAGCTTGGAGTTTTAATCACAGTCTATACAGCAGAAATAAACTGTTAAAAAGTACTATAATTCATTTATTTGACTTTAGCACTAGCTTCAGAGGTTTTGTCCAGCAGGGTATTAGAATCACAGAGAGGCTGACAGAGACACTTTGCTTCTGATTTTTGATACCACTTGCAGCTGCTTTTTATTCCTCAGTAAGGGAATTAAAGAAAGAGGGTAGAGACACAATGATAATGTTTCTGGGACAGACATTTTCTGGGACAAGAGAATGAACAGGACTATCCTATGATGCTGATGAACAAAAATGAAGGATGAGGAAACCTCAGCTGATAGACTTACTCAACTGTTTTGGAATGTCAGACTGAAAGTAGAGTTGTGTTTGAAATCTTTTGAATGAGAATTATTGTATGCACTTTTACAAATTATGTTGTCTATTTTTAAATTCAGATTTAATATTGCAAACCTGGGACTAACTGTGATGCTTAACACACAGTATTTTACATGAGTAGGAAAGCAAGATTACATAATCCTGCCTCAGCTCATTAGTCAGTCTGGTCTGACAGTTTTGCCATTGCTCAGTACCACAGCAGCTGGGCAGTGTTGCTGCTCTGATGGGATAGAAGGTCTGGTCATTTGGACTACAAAGGGCTTGAACATATTTGAGTGCTGGCAGACCCCTTCTCACAGAGCTTCTTGAACACTATCCTGCTTACCAGGCACTGTCTTGTCTCTGTTTCTTTTAACCCAGGACTTGTCATAACAGGCCTTTTGACACATCAATTATCAATTGTAAATCTGTATTTAATTAGCCAAAAAAAGAAACTATTCTGTAACTAGAATCAATTCTTCACACACAAAAAAGGAAAATTACCATTTTGCCTTTAGTTTCAGATAGCTTATCTATCAACATCAGCTGTCCCAGAGAATAGCTACCTTGAATATTAATATTGTAAAGAATAGAGTGAGAACAAAACTGTTCGGCTAGAAACTGCATAAATTACCTTTTTTATGACAGCATGAAAAGCTTCCTCAGGAGTTTGGTCTTTTGGTTGTCAGCTGGAAGCTGGTTGTGCCTTGCAGAAGTCACCATCTGCCATGGTGTGTCCCTGCTCTGTGTAAGGCTTCCCTCTGACCACCAGCTTTCTGCTGAGTGGGGCACTGAGGCTGTCCCCAAGCTTGACAGGGGCACTTTGGCTGCTGGGCTGAGGTTGGTGTCAGCCACAGGAACTGGTGGGACTTCTTTCCTCTTCATGGGCCTTCTAGGCATTTGGAAAAGTCAAACAGAAGCTCTGACAGAACATTTGGCAGCTTTATCATCACTCTGAGACTGTGAGGTGTTACATATTCAGGGGGTCAAAAGCATTCTATGAATGTGCTCCTTGTGGTCTTCCAGGTGTGTCTCCTAAGCTAAACAGGTATATTTCAGTCCTAAATATATTGGCTGTGCAGTCTTAGTTAAAAGATTGGTTTTTGTAAGGGTTTGGTTTGGGGAAAGGTTGGGGCTGGGTTTTTTTCTTCAGTAAATTAGGTCTGGAGTGGAAAATGAAAATCTTCCATGCAGTCTGAACACTGAGTCTAAAAAATTATGAAGATGCTGTATGGCATTAAATACTTCAAAATATTGACATTAGGGCTAACACTGCTTTTTGGCAATAGAGCAGGGAAGTAAAAGAGTAAATGAGGCGTTACTTCAGTAAAAAAAGCAAGACTGATATAAGAAAAAGGCCAATGTTAATAATTGTATTCTAGGAACCAAATTTAAGTTATTATCTGTCAGATGTGCAAGATTTTAGACTGGAAAGGAGTAATGACCTATGTAATTCTAGAAACAGTGTAATGTATTTACATGCAGGATTGTATGACATGGTTGACTGCAGTAACACAACTGGGCTCAGTGACCTGCAAAAGCTTTAGGCCAGTAGATTTAACAACAGGAAGAGCTGGTTTATTTGGTGTCTCAATGGGTTTTTTTTAATATATCTGAATTCAGATGGTGCCTGATCAGTTATATACAGTGATAAGCAACCAGAAGAATATATATATATATATATATATATTTCAGATATTAAAGGATTATTCATACTTAGTCCAGAGCACCTCAGAAAAGAATTTTGCCTTGGAATGGACTGCAATTGTGTGATCATTCAGATTTCTCACTATGGATCTACCATATTTCTCACACCAAGCCAAGTACATAAAATTCTCAGGTATACATGAGATTAGGAGCTCACTATTTGAGTTAGCCAGTTAGATAACTATTTGATCTAACTAGCATGTTAATCCTGATGTTATGCTTACATAAGCTCCTGCAAGTCTAATCAGCTGGCAATCCATGAGAGAGATGTCACAGAGTAGAAGGTCTGTGTCCAAGTGCTGATAACTACATCCACCCCAAACTGCATTGCCTTTGAGGGAATCAGAAGTCTTTTTAAAGCCTGTGTTAATTTGCTTTATACCCTTTGCTGGCAGATTCTTACATGTTTAAGACTGTGGTGATGGATCTGCGTAAGTCCACTTGTAACCACATCCTCCCACTTTAATTAGCCCGTTGGATACCAGACACGCCTGGATAAGGGAACAGTGCTCGGTGGCTCTTACAATACCACAGCTATTCATGTTCTCCGGACTAAAAAACCTAGCGTTGAGGGAGAAGTTTGGTTTGGGAACAGAGTTACATCTTTTGCAACCACCTTCTTTTCTTTGACAGAGAGCCCTTATCAACGCCGCAGCTAACTGCTGCTGTAGCAATAAACGAGACGCCGCTCTCCTCTTGGAACGGGTGTTTCAAGACCTGCTTTTAAGGGCGAAGGAAGGGCTGCGGTGCGAGGTTCGCGGTTCATTTCCGTACCGCGGCGCTGCGCTGCGTGCGGGCTCAAGCCCCGCCACGCTCCGCGGAGCCGCTGGGGCGGGCCGGCTCCGTCCTGGGCGCGGGCCGGGAGCGGCTCCATCCCCGCCGGAACAGGAAGGCGGCCGGGGCGCCGCGGAGGGCCGGGGAGGAGCCGCCGTCCGCAGCATCCCCGGGGAGGCTTTTGGCAGGCGGGGGCCGCCCGCACAGCCCGGAGCAGCGGTAGGTNCGGGCGCGGCTCCCCCGGCGTCCCGCGTCCTCCGCCCGATCTCTGCCGGGCCGCCCCTTCCCTGCCCTGGGGAGCTGCGGCTTTTCTCCGTGCCCGGCCGAGCGTCTGCCCTGACCTGTGCCGGGGCTGTGGGAGGGAGGCTGAGGAGCCCTCCTGGGGCTGAGCAGGTAAAGCCGGGCCCGGGAAATTTTACAAGGGGGTAAGGTGAGGTACGAAAACCGCCGAAGGATGAAATTCTGGCTGCTGGCAGATAACAAATCTCAGTTCGGGCAGGGCCGGCTTTGGTGCTGAGCCCTTCCTGGGAGCCACGGCACCAAGCCCCGGCCCTGAGGACGGGGACAGAAGCGACGGGACACAGGCGGAGAATGCCTAGGGAAGGGCTGGGGAGAGCCGGGCAGAGCCAGCGGCTGTGAGGGATTCACGTGTGCGCAGGAACAACTTCCCAAACCCAGAGCCCTCCCTCTCCCAGCGCGCCTCACACAAGGCAGATGTCGCCGTGGAGGTGAAGTGTTCTGTTTGTGCTGTCGGGATGCCAAGGGCCTGTAAAATGTAGTGTGGTTTCCTGCCCAGCAAAAAATTATGGAGAGGTTTGAGCAACAAAACCGATGGAGCACAAAGGCAGAAACGTGCAGTACCTTGGAACATTGCGTAAGGGAAATTGCAACCACGCAGCCAAAACTGGAGCAGAGGGAAAGGTCAGCGCAAGCATCGATGGGTTCGAGCTGCACGCTGGCAGAAATATTCCTGAGGGAAAGGTGTGAAGGATGTTATCTTTGTAAATAACCCTGGAATAAAGTTCAGCTTGGTCATACAATTCAGTGGATGACTAAACAAATTGTGAGGAAAAACAAGATACAGTCTGCCTCAGTGAACCCATCCCTCAGCTGTTGGCTGTATAGACCTAGGGCCAGAGAGTATTGCTTAAAGCAATGGTTATTTTGGCTCCATGTGCTCTTTTATCATTTGGGTAAGCAAATAATGCTGAATATTTGTAGTGGTGATGATTTGCCATTTTAAATAAAAGGATCTTGAACATAAATCAGACCAGTTTGGTTAAGAGCATTATGCCAAGAGTTTAATAAATGGATTGCAGGTGGTCCCTGTTCCATGTTTATTTACCTCCTGGCAACTGAGCTTTAATAATGCTTCAGTGCCACTAAGCTGACCTCATAGGTAAAGAAATGTCACAATAATATTTATTGCTGAGTATGACAAAGTGTTATAGCCTTCAATTAGTGTAGTATGGTTTTCTATGTGCAAGTGCCTTGTGTATATAATATGGTATATCTGGTCTGGAATAAATTTTATATTAAGAATTGCTCACTGTTTTCAGTGCTGACTCATCAAAGTCAGTGAATGTTTTTGTATTAATTGGCTTTGGATGAAATTCTGTCTCCTTTTTTACTCTTAGTCCACCAAACTTTCAGGGACTTTTGCAGTAGAGGGGACTGTTAATTTGATTCTTTTATGACTGAGATATTATGTATGTTTTATAATTCTGAAGTTTGCAGTTCCATGGTTTATATATTACTCCTTGATTTTGATTTATGTTGCAAATTACTTAATTTTTTGGGATTGAGACCACCTCCTTTATTTGTTAGAGACTGAACTATATATGGTCTGCATCCTTGTTTAGGGCTTTAAGGTAGTTTTGGAGTATTATCAAAGAGAGTTGATAGTTCTGGTATTTCTGACAAAATAAAAATGCTGCCTTAATCATTTGATGTCCCAGGTCAGTAGCTATCATCTGGAGAAAGAAATAAAAGATGAAGTTTAAAAATTTTCTTCTCTTGTTTCTTGTGTTGCTCTCTGGGGTTTATCTTGAAGACAGCATTCCTGCAATAGTTAGGAAGTCTGCCTCTTTTTTCTTTTTTTGATTGTTGTTTTGGTCATTTCTAATATACACTGAAGACATAAATAAACTTACTTGGATGTAAATATTTGGAATAGAGTGCCCTTTCATACCTATTTTACTGTAATGCTGAGTTGAAAACATGTAGGGAAGTTATATTTGTGTTGCTCATGTGTTGACAAACTTCAAATGCTCCTTAGTTCTGTTCTATTTGAGGTGCTCCTATAATAGAGTTTGTTGTTTTATTGCCTTTGTAGCCCATTCTTGATGGGAGAAAATTTGGTGCTGAGCTAATAACCAAGACTAGAGGGTTGAGGCTCTTGTCCCCTTGTTCCCAGGTAGCTTAATATAGCCAGAACTTATTTTTGTGAAGTCTGTAGAAAGTAGGAATGACTCTGCAAGATACTCTTATGAAAGGCCTGCAAAAAGCTTCCTGTTGACTGGATATAAATGCAATTTTTTTTAGAAGCAGAGCACAGGGAACATGGCCCTGCAAGAGAGAGGAACCAGCAGCAGCTCCAGCAATGACAAGCAGGAACAGAACTATAATCGTGTTATTACAATTGTCTTCCTGGCCCTCTTCATCGACTTGTTGGGATTTGCCCTCATCTTGCCACTCTTTCCTTCCATCCTTGATTATTACAGCCAGACTGAGGTAAGTAACAAGAAAGTCAGCCCACAGAAAGTGTTAGGATCTTGAGGGAGGAATGGAAGAAAAATCACCTGCCTTGGGGCAAACCAAACAGCTGTAGGAAGATTAATAATTACCTGGCACATATGAATGGTGCATGGACTGAATTTATTAGTCAACCTGCACAAGACTCTTCACCCTTACTTTTTCATTAAAATGGGAGATTTGTTTTGATAAAAATTTAAGTATTTCTTAGGGACTAGTCCTTGTGGTTGCCAATGCTTTTATGTCTAACACTGATGTCACTGGTGAGGCAGTTCATAATGGATCTGTGTGCTGGGGCTTGTTGAAGAACCAAAGAGATGAGAGCTTTTACCCCACCTGAGTATTTCACAAGGTCACTTGCTCCCTCCCCCAGTGTGGAGTTCCATCTCAACTTCCATTCCTAGCAGGGAGCTGGCTGCTGCTCCAGGAACAGGGCAGAAGGTCCTGTTGGATCCTGGCTGTGCAGGTGGTCATTGTTATCCTTCTCAGGTGTTAATGGCATTACTGGTCAAGGTGAACATGTTGTGGGAGAATTGTTTTTGCAGTCCACACCTCTGTCTCTCAGCCCCTTTCTAACCCCCCTACAGCTGCAGCTGTAGGCTTTGTCCTTCTTACAGCATATCTCTAACCCAAACCATGGGCTCTGATCTCCCCCACTTCCAGTGTATTTCCAACAGCCAAGATCTCTGCCTTCTTTTCCAGACCCCCTTCTTTTCAAGTCCTCCTCCTCTTTTTGGGAATCATTCTTTTTTTTGCACTACCTTTTCCTTCTGCATCTGCAAGCTTCTGGTTCTCCCAGGCTAAACATGTGAAGCAGGACACGGTGTTTCTCATGTTGCCTTTTTAATTGAAAGTTTTAGGGCATGCCTATTTAATTCAGGATTTAGCAAGTAATGGGCCTGAAGGCTTGAAAAAGTTCAAATTCAGACATTCCCCCACCCAAACATACACTATCTGCTGTCTGTTAACATTCACAATTTAAGCTATTTTTGATCAGTGAGGAAATTTTCCCTCGTGGGGAGGAGGAGGGAAGGAATCATCTAACATTGTCTCTAGTTCACATTGTGTCTAGTCTCTGATGCAGTCTTTGAAAATAAACTGTCTTCCTGCTTCTGTTTCCCTGTTATGTGTTTTTCAGGATGGATTCTATTTGTCATTGCAACGTGGGGTAGACTGGTTTGCAGTGATGGCTGGGATCCCCCCAGAGAGGAAATACAACAGTGTCTTGTTTGGAGGTAGGGAAACTGAACAAACAAGCTAACAACCAAAAAACAGTGTTCTTTCCAAGTTATTTGCAATGTTGATGTGAAGAATGACAATACAAAAAGCATGCTTGCCTGTTATTAGTTCTAGATTTAAGTAACACAGGAAATGTCTCTTAGAGTAGACTGTAAATGATTTTGTTTTCAACACACCAATAGCAATGAAGAGTTGGACAGCCCCATCTCTGTCGTTTGGAGACACCTAGAGAGGCAGGAGGAATGGGATAACAGGAACCTTTTGAAATTCAGTAAGGACAGATTTTAGGTCCTGTCTCTGGGAAAGAGTAGTCCTTGCAGTGCTACAGACTGGACACTGACTGGTGGCCCTGGGGGTCCTGGTGAGCAGCAAGCTGAGCATGAGCCAGCCCTGGCAGCAAAGGTGCCAAGAGCTCCTGGGATGTGTGAACAGAATCAGTGGATTAAGGGAAGTGATCATCTTGCTCTACTCAGCACTGGATAGACCATATCTGAATTGTTACATTCAGTTTTGGTCCCCAGTACAGGGAAGAGTGTCCATACGCTGTGGTGAGTTCAGTGGAAACTCTGGGGCTCTTGGCTGGTCTGCAGTGAATGGCAGCTTTCCTACACCTGTGGGGAGGTTATGCAGAGCTAGGATATTCACTGAAGTGCCAGGGAGAAGGAGAGGCAACAGGTGTAAGTAGAAGCAGGTGGGAAATAGGGGGGAACATTTTTCCAGTGAGGATAGTCAGTGGAACAGGCTGCCCAGAGCAGTGTCCATCCTCAGAGATTGTCAAACCCTGATTGGGTAAGGCCCTGAACAATCTGCTCTGACCTCACAGCTGACCCTATGAGCAGGTGGTTGGAGTGGGTGACCTCCAGAGCTCCTTTTTAACCTGAATTATGCTATGATCTTACTCAATTTGTTCTACAGATTGTTACAGAAACATAGGCCTGCTGTTCCTTGTTGTCAGACTGCCAGCTGAGGGTCAGGAGCCTGCTGTGCTGGGCCCTGGCAGTCACAGAAATTACTCTCCCTTCACAATTGATCTGCATGTGATCAGAGATCAATCAGTAGGAAGCACTGGAAACAGAAACTTGTGCGTTCCAGCCTCGCTTGCCCCTTGGGCGGGTGTAGTGCAGCGCTGCTTCTAAATCCCATTAGTCTTATTAAAAGCAGCAGAGCTGCTGGCTTGCAGGACCCATAAGCATTTTCTCTCTCTAGGACACTGCTGTGGATGAGCTCCAGCAGGAACAGTGAGGGAAATATGTCATCAGAGAATCTTCTGGCTTCTTGCCATCTAGACAGTTGTGACAAAACTGTGATTTCAGAGTATGAAGATATGAAGGTGTCTGGGTTAATTTTAGTTAGACCCTGTCTACCCTCTCTTTTTAGTGAGTTGAGGCCATCCCCAGGATAAGCAAAAGGCTTTTAAAATAAACTAAATGAAACACAAAACTTAATTAGAATATGTGTGAATGTATTGTTACTATTTAAAGTAGTTTAATTTGGTATAACAGGCATTAGGAACTTTATAAGCCATTTTCCTTTTGCCCACCGTATCCCTGCAGACATGTTTTTCTTTCTCTGCTCATTTTTTAGTCAAATTACTGGCTTTGAATGCTAGGAAACAGTTTTCTTTAATCTCTCAGAAGCTGCTTTCTGTCTCCTCTAAGGCTTGACCAGAAGCTTCCTACTTTCAATTTCTCACCATCTCAGATTGTTTAGACAAGGGGTGGGAACTCCCAGTCAAAGCCAACTTGTTGCTTTTTCTTTTACCTGCCGTGTCCTGCACTCTTGGAAGTGCTGTGTGGAAAGTTTCATTATAGTTGTGATGTTAAGCAGAGGCTGCTGCAGCCTTCCTGCAGCCTGTGTTCCTTCACTGCCCTCATCTGCCTCAAGGAGCATAGGATTGGGAAAGTGCTTGCAAGATCATCTTGTTGTTTCTCCCAGTGCCAGCCATATTTTTCATTTTTCATTAGACTGCAGGCTCTTCAAGGCAGAAACTCCTCTGGGCCCTGAGGGCACCAATACTTAATTGCTGTGACCAGTGATCACCCACACATTATCTGCCCAGTGATTCAGGAGCTGTATTTCAGACTTTGTCTCCAGGGTTATCTCTGTCCCCATCTCTTGGGTTGGGCCTCAGACTTACACTGGAGGTGTCTTGTCTCCCAGCCAACATCACAGTGTTGTTTCCAATCCTTTCTCTGCCCCTGACTCCAGACTGGTCTCCCTGGAAGGATGTGTTGAACCCCTTGCCTTGTGTGGGACTGTCAGTGGGTCCTGCTGGCAGCACCTGCTCTGCCCAGCCCATCAAACTCTGGGGCACCCAGGCTGGGGAGGGCACTGCCAGTGCTGTGGTCACCCTCAGCTCCCAGCTCCTTCCCCCATGTGGAACAGCCCTGGTTTTTGCTGCATGCTGGCTTGGAAATATTTGGCATGAAAGGGTGTTTTTACAGTGCTAGAAACACAATGAAGGGAACTGTGTGTCATAAACTGCCAGTGTAAAATTCTGCAAGAGTTTTTGCCCAGTTTTTTTGAGCTGTGAGTTATCACAAGCAGCTCTTCCCAACATGGTGTTCAGTATCAATATTCTGCCTCCCTCAAAGCTGATGGGAGCAGAACTTCTGGTCTGTCTCTCCTCTGCCTTTTAAAGCTTTGATAGCTGAGTGATCTGAAACATGTAACCCAGTTTTTCCTTTAGAGAAAAGCTGTGACAGCAAAGCATCTTTTGCCTGTTTGTTGAGAGTGTAGTGCAAATTAATAAGTCTATGAAGCTAGAAATGGCAAGAGAAAAGAGGAATTAAAGATCACAAAGGCTGGAGGCAGATTTCAAAGGACTCTTGGAGTCTGTTGGAATCACTCCTACCTCTTAGGGTGCCTCACTAACAGCAGTGCTTAAGTCCTTCTTTCCATGATAAAAAGGAAAGAAAAACTAATTAAGTGTGACAGAATCAGGTTCAAGCAATCAAAAGTCTTAAAAGAACTGTGACTGTTAAAGACTGTGTTATCTCTGCTTGAAGAACAAAAACTGTATGTAGTCAGCAGGGAAACATTGGAGAATCATCATTCCATAATAACCAGTGAGTTTCAAACTCTTTCTCACCAGTGAAGTAATGAGGAATTAATCCAGTTTATGCCTGTTACTGTGGTCAGGCTGTGCATCTAGTCTGTCTGCATTTGCTGCCTCAGCTAAGTGACAGTGCAGTGTTGGTGTTCTGAGAGACAATGCTATTCTTCATAGCTGCTGTTTTACATTTAATTTCAAGTTTTTACCACACATAGTGTGATAGATCTCAAGCAGCTTGGCTGTCTTTGTATTTAACATGAAGGCAGCAAACCTAATGATTCATATCTTTTTATCTTTTTTTTTTTTTTAGGTCTGATTGGCTCAATCTTTTCCCTCCTGCAGTTTTTCTCCTCTCCCCTCACCGGAGCCGTGTCAGACCACTGGGGCAGAAGGCCTGTCATCCTGGTGACAGTGGTACGTGTCACATGCTGATCTTAGTCACGGCATCTCACTATACAGTGGAAGGCACCATGATCTTGTGCTTAGCACAGAATCTGAATTGTGACAGTCACAGTTCAGCTCTAGAATTGAATTTTCGAGGTCTGCTGGTTGTTGACTCTTTCTTGCAAAGTCACTTGGCCACACTTCCAAGTGTGAGTGCTTAAACTGAGCTTCCCAGACCCAGAACTGTTCATAGAAGACACCAAAATATTTATCTGTTTCTGCCATTTTCCAAAATGCCTGAATGATTTCAGATGCTCTGTTGACAAATGTTAAACTTAATTCCTATGTATTTTAGTTCATCAAATGATTAATGAGGGCTGATCACTTCATGACCTGTTCCACAGAGCCTGGGAATTGTTGGTTAGGAAGTTCTATATAGCACTGCAAAATGCATTTCTTATGAATGTGAACATTCTTCTTATTTTGAACTCAGATTTCTCTTGAATTTGGAAGCAAATGGAGTGGGATGTACAAAAATGTTATGTAGCCAGGACTGGTTTAACTTCCACAGAATTTTGCTCTTCTAATTTTGTTAGAAATATCACAATTATATGTAGTTTGTATGGACTTGTTTCTACTTCTTTTATATTGCTGTTCAAAACATAGTGAAGTGTCAGTTTATTCAGTTACATGGGGCAGCCATTGAAAACAAACAAAAAATGCAGATGTTTGGCTGGGAAATGGGCAGAAATGACATCAACTTTGCATTGCTTTATAAAGAACCCTTTCTTGCCTCTGCAGATGGGTTTGATAGCATCATACTCACTCTGGGCTGCCTCTCGGACTTTTGGCGTTTTTCTTCTCTCCAGGATCATAGGTGGGATAAGCAAAGGGAATGTCAGCCTCTCCACAGCTATCATTGCTGACTTGCACTCTGCAAAAGCACGCAGCAAGGGCATGGTGAGTTACACTGGTGAGGCACATGTTTAGTGTTAACAAGCAACTTTTAATTGATTTTGGGTGCTCAGTATGCCTTCATGAGGTGTGTATTCACTGATCAAGTGAAAACATGACTTCACATTCTACCTTGCTTCTGGAAAGGTGCCAGATCATATTCCTGGGAGCTCTTGGACTTCTGCCAACAACCTTCACCTACAAGTGAAACACAGATGCTCTAGAGATGGGAAAATGATCTTGTTTCAGTGTTAGAACTGTTTCACCTGCTGGTAACTTTAATTCTGATTATAATAGCTTAGAAATCAAAAGGTCTTAGGCCCAATTTTGGCAGCTGGAAGCCAGTTACAGGGCAACCCCTTTTCCTCACCTTCCCAAGCTGTGGAAGCACAGCAGCACAGCACAGTGTGCTCCTGACTTCCTTGCACACTGCATGGCTTCAGGATCTGAGCTCAGTGGGTAGAGGATGTGACATTTGGCTGACTGAGAAGTATGAGCAGCTGCCCTATCCATTTCCAGAAGACAGTAGGCCAGATGGAAACACCCTGCATGCTGAACTTGGCCTGTGAATTACCAGTTATATCTTTTATCCTATAAAAACCTTAGAGGCCCAGACTTCTCTTAGCAGATTGTTGTAAGCCACTACAGAGGACAGCTGCTTCTTGGGAGGGGAAGGCTTTAGATTTCACAGTGATAGCTAATGAATCTTCCAAGCAAATTATAATCCTGGAGAGCCAAAATGCATTTTTATTTGTGGAGAGAGGTAGCCTTACAGCACTAGTAAATAAAATGGGTCAGGGCCTATTTTTAGGGCCTGAGAATAAGTCGCTTAGTGCAGCATGGGTCACATCCACATGGCTTGTATTCTTTTCTATTCCAAAGCATAGTAGGCATGTTCATTCTGCTTTCTGGGAAGCAAACAGCATCTGAGTGAAGCTATTCTCAAACAGTGATGGGCCACTGCCTGTTCCTGGCTCCTCCCTGACTGGACAGAAAACAAAATTGGTTATTTGGAAACAGCAGGCTTTTAATGCTTCATGCTCCTTGCTGTGCACTCCCTGCATCCTCAGGATGATTGGGTTCTGTACCTGGTTAATCCAAATAGTTTCAGAACCTGAAAAAACTGGTGTCTAAATTTCTGTGTCTGTGTTCACTTTATCCCTGCAGGCCATGATTGGTGTTGCTTTCTCCCTGGGCTTCACCCTGGGCCCCATGATGGGTGCTTACCTCGCCATGCAGACAGAGAAGGGAGAAGTCTTCTACCTTCGCTCAGCCTTGTCAGCACTCGTGTTTTCTGTGGCTGATTTCATTTTCATCTTCCTCCTTCTTCCAGAGACACTTCCCAAGGAAAAACGGGTAAATGGACCATCAGTCTCAAGATCTGTTTTTTCTGTAAAAATAGGATTTGAAAATGGTTGAAATACTGGAAACAGTGAAGAACAGGCTTAGGCAGTGTCTCAGAAATGTAGCTCATTCCTGGGATTGAGATTATTATTAATGCTGGTGTCAAAGCAGTTGTATGATCATAGAATCACAGAATATTTGTGATTGGAAGGTGGTTAAAGATCACCTATTTCCAACCCTCTCTGCCAGAGGCAGGGACACCTTCCACTAGACCAGATTCATCAAAACCTCATCCAACTTGACCTTGAACACTTCCAGGGATGGTCCCATCTCCTAGCCCAGCGTAATATAAGATCTTTGTAATTAACATGACTGCTTCATTGCTGGTTTTGGTGTGTTAGGTTTAAATTTCTCAAAACCTAATGTGAACATAGGAGGGAGACTGTGAAATTTAAAGTATGACCACAAGAATTCCTTGGGGAAGAATTTCAGCAAATCATAAAAGTAAATGCATCAGAGACTGGATTTTCTTCCATTCATCCAGTATATGTTAGAAGTTTTCTTACCTATTATCTTGTATTTGCTTGAATATTTTGAACACTAAAACAGCAAATTACTTTTTTCTGAGCTGTTCTGTTTTCTACAGATAGAAAATACTTACATGTGTGCTAAAATTCAGTGACTGATTGGATTTTTGGGGCCAAACATTTATTAATATTAGGATTTAATATTGTGTGGTTGGACACTGTCTAGTTAGTCTCTTAGAACAGTCTCCTTTGTAGAGTGAGAGAGGTGGAATTCAGCCCTGGGTATCTACACTTGATTTGAGGCTTTCACTGGATTGGTTCTTTGCTGTGATCCTTGGTTTTTAGGCAGCTCTCAGTTTTTGGAGCATGCTTGGTCTCTGGATAGCCAAACCCATTTGACATGGAGAATTGTTCAGGAAGCTTTTATCTGCAATGATCCTACCAGGGCAAAACTTTGCACCTTCCCTGAGTGTTTCCCAGCAGGAAACACACACGTGTCCCATGTGAAATCTGTTGCTCACACTTTGTTCCCAAGCACTACAGCTATGTTATTTTCCTTTAACAACTCTTCCATGTGTCATCTGTTCCTCTTTCCTATTTGGCTGTTCCTAAACCTTCCAGATAAAATCCTGCTCTTAGTTAGAGCTGCACACTCCAGGAAGGTGGCAACACGGTGATGTAGGGAAGTGCTGCAGAGCAAATCTGTATTCTATAAACAATTTCTCCTTTGCTGTAGAGTGATTAAATGGCTGCAGTGCCTTTTGGGATCATGTGATGACTAAATAGATCCCTCCCCCTTTTATTAGCCTCTTGAAAGTTCTGACCAGCTGGTCTGTATTAGCCAACACCACTGAATTTTGGTAAGGAAAGGAGCTCTCTGTCACTGCTTTTTGGGGCTCTGCCCCTGTTCAGCAGTGGGTGCTGCAATCAGGTGCTGCTCAGGGCCAGGTCCCAGGCACACAAAGTGCACAGAGAGTTTGGCTGCTCATCAGAGGGTGATTTGGGGCTTCTTGTGCTTGGTGTCAGTGCTCGTGTGCTTCAGCCTCCATCTGGGCATGGGATCCATGTGTTCCAGTATATTTGTCATTTCAGTTATTAGGCTGCTCTGCTCTCTTCTTTGGTAATTCCTCCCACTTTCTGAGCAGTTTTCTTGGCCTGTGGATGACAGAGGAAAGGCAGGTATGCTGGCTGCCTTTCTGGAACTTGGCTGGGCTGAGCTGGAGCAGGTGCTCCCACAAGTGTAGGACTGGAATATGTTGGAAGGACAAAGCTGTAAAAAGAGGGGAAATCATCATGATAAATGGCAGGAGGATGTGCCAGTGGGATCAGACATCTGTTTCCTTGAAGTTTGCTGTGTTCTCGTTATACCCTTGTTTCTCTATCAGTCTGCTTTTCACAGGACAGAGTGTTTCATATTGATTCATGTTGAAATTAACTTGTAGGAAGGGAAAATGGAGGGGGATGGGAAACAAGGATGTGTTTTCATCTAAAGAGAACGGCATTTTTACTCTCTTCCTTCCTCTTTTTGTCAGCTGTTCCACGAGTTGATCAGGTCAAGAGAGTCATACTGGCCTTATGGCAGCCAAAACAGCTCCTGCTGTGACCTGACTGGGAGAAGGGAAGAATGGAAAAGTCTCTCGTGGAATCTGTCCCCTTTAAGAGCTTTTGAGTTAGTTTTTTAGCTAAGCTAGCCATGGGCAAGGCTGCCTAGTTGGAGGGAGAGTCTCACAAGTCTGTTTTTCTGGACTGTGTGTAGGGCTGTGCAGTATCAGACCTGTGGAAAGACAAAGCTGTGCTCTGTGCATACTGAACATGTCTGGTCTGGAAGGTGAGGCTGCAGCTGGGCAGGCCCAGGCTGCATTCCTCATGTGGACTGACTCTGCCTTCCAGACCTGCTACTGAGTCTCTCTGCATTAGAGGAAAACAGAATGAGCAGAGACACTCTGAAAAATGCCTGCCATTCATGGTGACTTTTGGGATGATCATGAAGTAAAACTGAGCAGTTATGGAAAAATGAATCATAAGCTTAGAAATTAAATACAAGTTAGATGTTGCAGAGTTTGAACCTGTGAAGAAACTCAGCTTCATGCAGCTGCTGACACCGACTGAAATTGGCAGTGTATACTTTTTGGGGGATGGTGAAACTCTTTAGCCAGTTTTAAGACAATGTTTTCATTATGGATCAGTAGATTAAATCGTTTCTAGAGCACTGTTTCTATGGCAAAGAGAGGAGAAATTGAAAAAAATTTATGTGTGCACACACAAACACACCTACATTAAACAATAGAATAGGCGTGTATATTTCATAAAACACTTAAGATTTTAAACATGTGCCATTACAATGTATTGTAATTGGACAAAACTAAAATCAGCCTTGTGCAAAGCTGCTTGGCATCCTGTCTGACATGGATAATAATTCAAAACAGGTACAAGCTACAGGGTATTTTTGTTACTGGCAAAGATGCTTGCAGGGAGTTGCTTGTGCCCAGATTCTCTGTGCTGGAGTGCAAACCCCATTCTACCAACACATGCAGGATCTGGGGATTGCCACAGGCCAGCTCCAGGAAATCCTCTTAGGCTTCTCAACAGGGTGAGCAAACTTCTTGGGTGTGTCTGTACTGTGTGCAATACATGCAGTGGGAGGGACAATAAATATCCCAGAGTTTTCTGTGTGAATCAGCAGCTTCGTGGCTCCAGGCCAGCCCAGCCTGCTGAACTGGTTGCTGTTGTGGGACTGATGGGCTGCAGACTCTGCTGTGGGGTACTCAGAAGCTCGACTATCAAAACAAGACAGTTAATACTATACTGAAGGTTGATTTGTTTACAGCTTCATTAAATCCAGCCCGTAATGAGTCCCCAGGTCATGCACTGAGATTAAATTCCATTGATAATCTGACCTTTAATCTCTGCCCTCAAAGGGACAGTGCTTCCCTCCCTCCCTATCTGGGAAGAGAAGAAAACTCATCAAATAAAGCCTGGGGAGTGCTTTGAAGGCGTGAAATACTAGTGTGATTATTCAGGATTCTTGAGTGTCTTATCTCTCCCTGTGACTGTTGTGTAAAGTGACAGGCTGCATTCTACTCAAAAAAATTGTTTTCCTAATAGTGTAGGTAATTTGATTTCTAATAATTCAGACATTATTAGTGTTTTCTTTAATTTTCTATATTTTAGAATGTAAAAAAAGAAAACCAAATAAAAATGTAAGTTATCTATAGATGAAAGAATAAGCATTAGATGCAAGAATAAGTGCCTGTGGGTAAGGAGCAGGGAGAGTGCCACTAGGTACATAATTAGGTTGAGATGTACACAGTACAAGGCCCAGAAGTGTTACAAAATAAATCTTCCTCTTTTAAAAGCCACCCATTGTGGCTGGGCAGAATCTCCTTGGAAATTTCTCTAAAATATTTTCAAAGAATCTCTCTAAAAATTTTATTTTCCTTCTCTTCCCCAGGAGGTGTCACTGGCTGGCTAAAATAGCAACCAGTAGCAAAACAGGGCAGTGTTTGATGTGCTGCACACACTGGTCTCAGATTTGTAGCACAAGAGCAAATCCTCAGCTTCCTGTGAGCTTGCAGGCAGATGTGCCATTATTTTCCCAGTAAATGTTCTTTGGACATGAGTGATGATGCAAAAGGTGAACCAAATAAAGCCACCTTCAAGGCTGTGGAGAACGAGCCACTTCTGCTTTGTAAGAACCCAAAGAAGAATTTCTGTCTTCAGTGGAAGGTGCTGTCAGTGCTCTACCTTTCAATTACAGTCTCTGCACCAGTTCTGAGTTCAGAAAGTCTGGGTTGTTATTGGGGCCCACTCAAATCCCAATGCCAGGTGCCTTGTTTCATCTCAGATGATTTGTGTAGGTGTAGAGGCACATTTGGTGATTACTGTCAGTTCCTAGCAGTGGTTATTGCATTAGGGTTTTAAATAAACCTCTCTGCCTTTGATCAGGTCCCTTCTGTGACATCTGGATTTCAGTCAGCAGTTGACTTGCTCAGTCCTTTGGCTTTATTTCAGTTCTCTGCAGTCACCCGAGGAAAGGAATCCCCTTCAGAGCACAGTAAGTGTCAGATGGCTTTTTACAGTAATACTCTGGTTTTTTGTGTGTGGCATTGGCCTCTAAGTGAAAACTGTACTCAAACCATTCCTGAAGCAGGACTCTGTTGACTCATTTAAAACCCACTTTAACTTATGAACAGGCAATTCCACTGGACCTTGGTCCTTTTATTCCCATAAGAAGGTTTTGAAGATTTCTGACTTGATATTTGTGTTTTCCTCAGCCACTGGCTGCAGTAAGTGAAGTGATTTAAAGATAGATCAAAGCATGATCAAGGGAAATGTGAGTTTGCTTATTCAAGCTTCAAACCAGGAACTTCAGACTGGAATTTTGGTTCTCAATTCATGACTTGGAGATGTAGGATTCATCTCTGTAGGACTCATTTTGTGGCATGTCTTGTATGGATATTTAAAGTGAGCATTTGAAGTGAGAGCATTTCCCTGTACAGTTGATAAATGCTGCTCTTATATTGTGGTTTTATTGTCAAGCTTTGCTTGGAAAATACCCCCATGTTTTTCTCCCCACCTCCCACCCCCTTGGTGTTTGTTTGGATTTTTTTGTTTTTTTCAGATCTTCAGAATCTCAAAATTTTGGGCCTGGCCTACTTTCTGTACCTCTTCCTCTTTTCTGGCTTGGAGTACACACTGAGTTTTCTCACTCACCAGAGATTCCACTTCAGCAGGTATTGCAACAAATGTTGTATATTTTGACTGGGATATTTTCCAAAATCTTGATTTACAGTGTCTTCATGTATTTTCAAGAGAGGCTTTCTGACATTAGTAAAGCCGCCCCTGTGTTCAGTGGTATTTGGGCTTTGTAAGAAGAATTGATGAAATCTAGGCACAGTGTTTATCATGAAAAGAAGTACTCCATCTACAGCTTCTAAAAACTAGGGAATATAAATACCCAAGATTAAATTAAAGCTCATGAAATAGGTATAGCTGTGCTAGTTGTATTGATTATAGTAAAACTTTTTCTTGCTTAGAAGAGTTTTTAGCTATCAGGACAAATCTTGAAGCTCAAAGAGGCGAAGGATGGGGGGATATCTGTGTGCTGATATTTGCTCATCAGCAAATTCTGCATGGCATATGGTGTGCAGTCATGTCACAGAGCCTGATTTCCTGTAGTCAACCACCAGAGAAGAAAGAACAGAATCCACCAACAGCTCAGCTTGAAATACTTTTTCTGCCAGCTCATAGGAAGAATTCCAGCCAGGAATGTGAACTTGCAACTTGATTCCTGTGCATGTCCTTCCCTTTGAGTAATTCTCAGGGGGTTGTCTCATCTTTCCCTGTCTGTCTTTCATTACAGTTTGTGGTTTAACTAATCCATGTGTGTCAAGGAGAGGTTTTGTAGTGCTCTGAGCTCTGCTGTGTCCTGTGCATTCAGGGCAGCCCTCAGTGAGCTGCAGAGCTGTGTGCCAGCAGTGCAGGCTCTGAGGCAGCAAGCCTGTTGTGGAGGTGAGGCCCTTCAGTTGAGAATATCCACATAATTCAGTCAATGAGAGAGGGGAAAGGGAAAGTTGAAGAAAATCAAAGGGTGGAGGGAGTGATGTCTCAGACTTCCCAGTGTGACACCAGATCACCACCACGCTGTGCCCTGCTGACCTCCATCAAACCCTCCATGAGCTGCACCTTGGAAACCAGCATCTCCCGTGCACATGGCACAGATGTTCACAGCTCAGGGTCACTGATGTGCTGAGGCTTTGTGGGTCACCCCAGAAACCCTCACCTACCCCACAGCAGCCCAGAGGTGGCTGCAGCACCTGCCAGCATTGTCCCACCTATGCAACAAGACCTCGGGGTTTTCCCTCGTTGCTCTCTGCTTGCCGTGGAGCTGCTGCAGTTGTGGGAGCCCTGCAGGGCTGTGAGAGCCCCAAGGGCTTTTTGTGTCCCTTGCTCAGGGAGGGCAGTGAATCCCAGGGTGGAACGCTCCCTGCCTGGCTCCTAATCTGTGCTTTTGCCTCCCTTCCAGCATGCAGCAGGGCAAGATGTTTTTCTTTATTGGAATAACAATGGCTGTGATCCAGGGAGGCTATGCTCGCCGAATCAAGCCAGGAAATGAAATCAGAGCTGTAAAAAGGGTAAAAAAAAATCAGTATTTCTTCTTCTTTCCCCCCCCCACAAATCTGATATGTTAATTTTGAGTCTGAAGTGCAGTGAAGGGTAGTTGGAGGTTATAACTGTATTTGTCCAACCAAAAGAAATTTCTGTCTCATCTATCCAGCTAAATGACTTCTCAAAACTGGTTGTTGGGCACTTATCTGTCTAACTAAACTTTGGAACATTAGAGCTCTTTCTTATGATATGAGCAACAATACTATTGGAACTGTGTTCACATATTTAATTACAGTAAGGAATGAGAACAGATTGTCCATCTGTGCAAGTTAGGTAGAATATTGTGAAGAGGATGCTTTATTTCAGTGATTTCTCTTGCAGTGCAGAGACTACTAAAGCTGCTTCGGGGCTGATCTCTCTTTCTGGGAAGTTATTTTCAATCTGGCTATCTTTGTGCTTGACAGGCTTTCCCTAGTGTATATTTCACTGCTGGGCAGGGAGAAATAGATTCTTTTTCCAATCTTTAGTTTGTGGTCATCAGTATGACATGTAACAAAAGCATGTATCAATGTTCAGACTGAGGTTTCTCTGACAGAAGTGTACATTCCTTTGTTTTGCTTGGCTCTTTCCTCACAGAGGTACTGCAGCTGCTGTGCTGGGATGACAGGGAGCAGCTCCCTGCAGTTTATACAGCTGTGGGGACAGTAGATGAGTCCTTTACATTTGTGTGTGGAACCAAACAAAGCACTACCTTGGCTCTTTGGCAATAGGTTTGCTTGGACTGTTAGAGCCTCGATTAATGTATTTTACATTATTTTGAGGCCAATGTGATTTCAGTGGTGGAAGGGTAGATTTCCAAACCACTGCATTCCAGTGAATTGACTCAGCTCCTCTTAAAGTGATTTCTGCTGGTGAAACAATCTCCACCCTGGTCCCTGGCAGGCAAACATCGATGTCAGGCTGCTGGTGTCACGTTTCCCTGTGGATGAACATCAGCTGTGCTGCTTCATCCTCCACATCAGCTGCCCCCGTGTGCTCTGCCAGCCTGCTGTGTTTGCTGGCACTGCACTGCCCTTTGCCCTTTGTTTTTGTCCTCCTTCCTCAGCCCTGCAGCAGGACTGCAGTCACCTCAAACACTCACTGGCTGGGCTGATGGCTCCTCATGATCACCCTGTGTGCTCTGCAGAGACCCCCAGCCCTGGGGCACTCTTCTCCATGGATGCCCGGGTTTTGTGGGAGTTCCCCTTTTTGCTGAAGTGATTCTGGCAGTTTGTGAATCTGCACCATATGGCAAAAGTGGCCTGTCTTAGCACAGTGGTTACAGTAGCTCATTTATCACTGCATCTTCAAAATGAGGCACTCAGTGGCAGTGAATACCCTTCTTTATCACACACAAAGCAGATTTGATCTGTCTTTTCTGCAGGAGCTCTATAAGCAAGGGAGGCATCACAGGGGAAGTCCAGCTCTTGGAGCAGATGAAGAATGCTTTTTATTTTGGGGGTTTGAATTTTAGATGCACCCTCTCCCCACTTCTTTCCTCTTGGCTACAGAAACCTGAAAGCTAAAGATAAAATCAGCCAATAAGGCTGAGAAAAAGCAGAGGAGCTGTAGTCCTGTTGCACACAAGCTTTTTCTTCTTTTGTGCCAGCTCAGGAGATGAAGAGTTAAAGCCAGATTTCTGTCCAGGTCAACACAGAACAAGAGGAAAAATCCTCCCAAAACGGCAGCTGTGTAGAGAGGACTTGCATGTGGTGTGCAATCATGTGATAGTGAGAGGGAGCAGAAAAGTTCCTTGTGCTGGTGTGTGGCCATGCAGGTGACTTTGAAGTGTCTACTTGGGAAGAAAGGGCTTTCAGCTTGTAACTTGTGTGCTGTCCCGTCCCGGAAGGGGACTGGCAGGACACCTAGAGTTAGGCTTCAACGAGCGCGGCTCGGCTGTAACCGTGTGACTCATTCCTTTCGCAGGCTATTATGTTGCTGATTCCAGCCTTCTTGTTAATTGGATGGGCTGCAAATGTGACCGTGCTGAGTGCTGGACTGTTGCTGTACTCCTTCGGTGAGCTGTTCAAAAGGCACTGCAAGCTAAGCACACATGATTTTCCTTCATGTATTTATTCACACTGTTAAAAAAGATGCTCTTTTAATTTCAAACGACAAGTAACAGAAAGTTGACACTTGGGTTTATGAAATATGGACGAAACTGTGTCTGGGTTTTTTTCTGACGCTGTTTGTATCACAGGAAGTTGTCATGGTGGTATTTGGAAGCATCTCCAGTGCTCCTGTTGTCCTGTCTCACTGTGGAGCTCTTGGGGATGATTTTTTTTACCCCTCTTAGCAGACCTAGAAGCAAAATATTCACTAAATAGCTCAGCTCGGGAAGAAAAGCAAGACACGGAACCTTTGTAGCTGAGTGGTGCTGCATTATTTCTTGGGCTGGAGACCTGCACACTCTGAGGGTGTTCAGAGCGAGGGTCAGATGTTTTCAGTGTTTGCAAAATTCTGTTCTGCCAGCCTAAGCTGTTGCTCAGGGAAACAGTCATGAACGAAGTTGGATCCATCTATTGGATGTCTAAAAAAGAGATTTCAGGTATTACCAATGCTGCTAACTATTGTTAAGCAGCTCCATATATGACTTAGTACAGAAATGGACTTCTCTTTTGCATGGTACAGCTTGATTTGGGAGTAAACTGCAAACCATAAAATGTACTTATTGAGCCTGTTATTTGTCTGGGGCCAGCTGTGTGTTTGACAGGTGAGGAGTGAGAGGGGGTGTTCATTATGTTTAACCATATTTGAGTCTTCCCTGGCCCCTTCCTGTGCAGACTCCATCTCTTCCCAGTTAAGCCAGCTAGAAATGCCCCTGGGGGAGTTCTCTTCTCCTTCTTTTCCTCCCTCTGCCCAGCAGTTGGGGCACCTGCAGTTAAAGCAACCTTGATCATTCCTGCTCTTCCCTTCCCCTTCCCTTCTTCTGCTTTGTATGTTTGAGGCACTTCTTTCTTGGCAGAAAAGGCCCCTATTTCAGTAAGAGGGCAGTGATTGCTGAACAACTCTTGGCTTTTGTGTCCAAAAAATTTTGTAACCTTTTCTTCTTGGATGTGACTTTCCCAAGAGAGACTGTAGCTGCCTGCACAGGGACAGTGTCACTCGTACAGCCACCTCATTGTTTGGAACAGAGCAATTGCCTGCTCCACCTGATAAGAGCACAGTGATTTGGAAAGCTGCCAGCTGGCTGATCTGCCCTGTCCATCCCTGTCCCGAGGGCTCACAGAATGAGGGATGCTAATGTGAAACATCTGCTTGGAGCACTCACAGCTCTGGGCTCTTCCTGCAGGTTGGCTTGGAGGGGGTGTTCCCACCACTGACCTGGATTAAACCTGGTGACTCAATGGTGGTAGAGTGCCCAGAGCTCAGCATATTTCTCTGCAGCAGTAACGAGTTTGGGCCACATGTTTGTCACTGTTGTTCTTGTCGGTTCTGAGCTCTGCTGTTCACTGACAGTCTCTTCTGTGGATTTTTCCAGCTGCAGCCATTGTTATCCCGTGTTTGTCAGCAGTGGTGTCAGGCTATGGTGAGTGTCCTTCCTGCTCTGACTGGCTGCCCTTGGCCACACCTCTGACCTTTGTATTGACTTGGCTCAAATTGCACAGAACTGACCTTGAGTTGAGTGAAGCATCAACAGGAACAGTTGTGGATCCATCTCGGGCCCTTCTGCAGGGGAGCACAGGGAACCACCCTCATAACTGATAATTTCAGCACTAGCAGCAATGATCATCAATATCACGCTGGAATTCTGTGCTGTGTAACACAGCTCAGTCCAGTGTGATGGGGAAACTGCAGCGACCTCACTGCTGGTGCTGATGAAGAAGTGGGCAAAGGCCACAAACAGCACTGAGGAGGGAACAGTCTGGGCTCTCTGAAAAGGACACCAGCCATCCCTGCCAGCAGTGAAATAATTTCTTACTGATTCCTTAGAAAAGACTGATTCCTTCTGAGGAACCTTCTGAAACGTTGTGGCACTGATGTAGTTGTGGTGTCATCTGTGGCTAACACGGCTTCGGGTCTGCTGGGTGCCAGGACTGCAGTGCTTGCTGAGGTGGAAAAGCAAGGTTTTGCTCATTAAGGTCATGTTTATGTTGCTCTTATTTACCTTGCATCCACAGTTCTGTGTTTATTGTACACCTGGGCCTTCTCAGAAGATCTTGTGTACAATGTGAAGCTTTTGTTTTGGATAGGCTTGGGGGGTTTTGGGAACGTGCACTGCAAACTGTCCCAGTCAAGCACTCGTGCCAGGCCCTGGGGTTTATGCAGTTGTGAGGGCCTTGGTGGAGGGCAGGGGCAGGCTGGGGAGTGGGTGAGAAATGATGGGAAGATGCAAGTGGGAATACCCCAAGGAACAAAGCTCCCAGAGCTACAGCCGTGCCCAAACCCCACATTGTCACACTCTGCTTGCACAGGCACTGCTGGCCAGAAGGGACGAGTCATGGGCATCCTGAGGAGCCTGGGCGCCCTGGCCAGAGCCCTGGGACCCATCCTGGCAGCTGCAGGTGAGTGTGGCCTCGTGCTCCTTCCTCTTCTTGGCACCAGCCAGCCCAGGTGGGGCAGAAGGGGCACAGGTATCCCCTGCCTGGGGTCAGAGCCGCAGAGCATTTTAGGGGAAAAGGGACAGAGGAGGGGGAAGGAGCCTCAGAGCTTGAACCTGGGCTAATGTTAACAGCAAGCAAGCCAGAACCTGTTTCCTGAGTGCAGCCATGTGCCAAGCTCCTGGCACTCTCTGGCTCAACCAAGGGGTCAGTAGTTCAGCGGTGCAGGTACTGTGTGAGCACAACAGCTTTGAGGGCATTCACACATCTGCAAGGACAAGCACAGTAACAAGATGAATTCCCTTTCTTTTGCAGTTTACTGGCTGGCTGGGGCAGAGATTTGCTTCACTATCTGTGGAGCTTTTTTCCTTGTCCCCTTGGCTCTACTCAGGTCCATAAAACAGCAGACAAAGGAGGAGTAGGAAGGAACCACAAAACCATCACCAGCTTCCAAGGACCTCTGCAAGACCTGACTCTTGGCACCTGACTCTGCTGAGCAAATAGGCAGATTTTGATCTTCTGGAAGGAGATACACAATGACCATTTGCAGCAACAACACACAGCACTTATGTTTAAGGTGGCCTCCCAGCCAGCTGGGTTAGCTTTGCTAATAGAAAAACACCAAACAAATGAAAACTGACACACACCCCCTCACCAAGAGCTGAGTAAGGCATTAAGAGCAGCAGAGAAGCAGAGACAGCACAACAGCAGCAGGCCTGGAGCCCTCCCCACTCACCAGGTGCTGTTGCACACAGGGCTCTGCTCCTCGCCCTGAGCCTCTGCAGGGGCTGGGCTGGCACTGAACAAACCCTCAGGACCATTCTGATGGGGTTCTTGTACAAGTGGTACGAGAGCTGCAAATGCTGCATCCACACCTGCAAACGTGACGGTCAAACAAAAGCAGAGGCACACTACAGGCTGTCCGGTACCCCACTGGTACTTTGGCACAGGTGGACTGTTTTTAATATACAAATAAATTTGGAGACATGTTTTATATTTCTAATACTGTGGGATGTTTTTGATGACCAAGCCCTGTTCTTTTTGCATTACAATAAAGGGTTACATTGAACACTCCTGTGGTCAGTCCATTACAGTTGTTACCCACCTCTGAACTGAACATCCCTGTCTGGCTGAGGCAAAAAGGGACCACAATTTTTCCCAAGGTGCCAAAGGCCTCCTTGAGGGAGCCAGCCTTGGATGACAGCACCATGCTGATCCAGCTAATGGGTGGGGAAAGGAACCACCACCAGGCTCTGCCCACTGCTGAGCTGGGAATCTCCGGGAAGGGAGCCCTGCCTTAGCCAATTTGAGTATTTTCTGAGAAGGAAAGCCATCACTAATCAACACCTTAATCATTAAAAGAAAACTAAGCAAATGAGGCTACAGAATAAAAGTGTACAAGTTTTGAAAGCAGAGCATGATTTTTTCCAAGAGTTTTATTTGTGAGTAGAACTTAATGATACAAGAAAGAAAGAAAAATACAGGACTTTATTCTGCCCCAAAATGTGTAACCATACCATACATGACTACATTTCATATTGTAATACAAAGAACTAAAAGAACAAACTACAAAATTAGAAATTAAGAGTCATTGCATATGTGGTCAAGATAAATGGAGGGACTTCAGTAAAGAACTGAAACATACAGCAATTAGTCATTTAGTTACGACCCTGCAATAAAACACAATTTAGCAAAATAAGTGTTGTTTGCTTCCTAGTGTACAAGGACATACAATGTTAGAGCAGAAGCTGAAAGCCATTCGTGCCATGCAGTCCTGCCTGAGTGCTCCTGTCCTGGGCCTCTGGCCCAGTGCCTGCCTGCTCTGGCCCACACCGGCCCTGTCACCTTTCCCACGGCCCCAGTGGCCACCTCGAACCCTCTGTTCTCACTTGAACACTGACAGCTCAATTCCACTTCCAGCTGTTCCCCTTCGCCGCTCAAAACCAGCCCGAGGCATCGGCACCTCCCAGCCCGGCACAGGCCTTGCTCTGCCCGCCCAGAGCTGCCTGCAGCCGCTCCACCCACCCGGCCCTCCGTGCTTTGCTGCATGAATGTAAGGCATTAGTTCTCTGCTATTTTACCAACTGCAACATTTAATATTGTCCTAAAAGGTTACATCCATGTTCTGTTGTGTTACAGATACTTACTGTGAGTCAGTGTGTTGCCCTCACCCCGCGGGGTGTTGGGGTTTGCTGCTGTTAAACCCAAAATGCAAATTATCGAAACCAGAACTGGTCACTGCCCCGCCTGCCCTGGGCTGGGGCACAGCATCCATTTTCCAGAGAATTCCACAAGCTTGACCTGCCTGATCTCAAACTACTTTTACAATTAGTGATAGACACAAGCATGGCAATAACTGGGAAATAGTGAACTCAGTGGCAAGAGTGATTTGCCATGCTGCACATTAAACAAACATTTATAGCAAACAGTGAAAATACATCTTTACGGTTACACGGGATTTCTGTACTCGACCGCTGGCAACAACAACAAAAAGATTTAAAGAAATGCCAGCTTGTGTAAGTGAAAATATAATTACTATAAAACAAGGTGAAATACTCAGTGTAATGCATTTACATTTTTGTCAGTGGGAAGGAACAAACACAAAAGGCTGCACATGGGGTTCATGCACAGCAAGGTTGCGTGTGCAACAAAGGGATTTTTAAAAGGATGAAAAAAACTCTGCTAAGGCCCAAAACACACCTGCCCATGCTCCACACCACCAGCTTTTACTTCAGTTACTTTTCAATCTTTTCTAACAGCCAAATCACCATATGACTCAGTGAGGCAAGAGCAAAGACAGATTTCCCTTAAACTAGGAAGAAAAAGACCAGGCCAAGATTGGGCTCTTTGAACACACAACGTGAGCGGAACACACCACGGACATTTCCATCCTAGACAAAGACTGATTTCACCAGCCAGTTATAAAATAAAACAAAGTGAAAAACACTTTCATTTTGTAACAACAGTGAGAAGGGAGAAAGAGAGGAAGCAATGGAGAGCCTCAAAGCTTGGCCAAACCACAACCTGTACTCACAAGCTTGCAGAAGTTTACGTGTCAGTTCAAGAATTCACCCCCCCTTGAGAACACCACTGCAAAAGCATCCTCTCTAAAAGTCAAAATTTAAGAAATTTACTTGTGACTTGGAACAGAACATTGGAAAAAACACTTCTTGTGGTAAGCAACGGGTGTTTTATTTTTAATTGTGATTTTTTTATATTCTTTTGCAAAGCAGTGCAGGCTTTAAATTAAAAATAGTGAATCAATGCCTTCCACATGGAAGTCATTTACATTTGATTACAAACTAGGGATCAGATCTGTGGCAGCTGCTGAACACACAGGATTAGCACCTTTTTGGACACGAGTTTCTGGTTATAACCCTAAACAATCAAGCCATAACTTGAGGGGCTGGTTGGATTAATTGTGGCATTCATTTACATAGTAAGACAAAACACTCAGTACGATCTGGTACATTCTAGTGGTTAATGGATTTTAAAATATGACAGTGTTTCTGCAGTGGGTTGGCCTTTAGGAGTCACTCTTCTTTTTGCTCTTCTTCAGGAAGGAAGGAGTGCGGAACTTCTTTTTCTTTTTCGATGGGGACTTCCCTGGAGATTCATCACTACCTGCATCAGCTGCTGTCCCCTCCTCAGCTGTTGGTGTTGCTGGCTCTTCAGTGGGTTGGGACTGGGGTTCTTTATTTTCCACTGCAGGTGGTTCCGTTTGGCTTTTGGGCACATCATGATCACATCTCCCTTCCTCCTTCCCTAAGGGAGGGAAGCCGAGTGCTTCCGAAGGCTCATCGGGGGTGAGATCTGGGAGGGTTTGCTTGAAGGTTGCAGCATCACTGTCATCTCTGTAGGTCTGCTCCTGCCGTGTCTCTGGTGGACGGACAGACAATGACAGTCAGTTTACAAAAGTGTCCCTGGAGCAGGGCAAGCGAGGCAAGTGGATGGTGAGCACGCTCTATAAGAAACTAATATATTAACTTGGCATGAAAGCCTTTGTAATAGGGCTGTTCTCCAGCTTTGGGCACAGAAGAAATAAGATATTCCCAAGTTCTGTTTGTTTTTAAGCTTCTTCACACAGAACAGATAAAGCTGAATTGCATTAGCAAGAAAGTAACTCAGACCTCGCTCCTGTTTTACCCATGATATTTGCAGGCAACACAATATTTTTGTACAATAAAGCAGGAATTAAACCTACAGTTTTCACTGGCATTGAGTAGAGTGTTTTGCAATTCCATACTTTTATTCTTATTTCTTTTGGAGAGATAAAACGAATTGCTGATTTGCAGTGATCCTATACATGCAAATTCACCAATTTCTAAATTGTTGGTTTGCCAATTTATAATCCCAATGAAGAGATTTTCATAATATTCTTCCATGAGATCTAACAGATATTGCTTCAAAATATAATTTCCTATCACAAAGGCTTTTTTGGCAAGATATGAGTACATATTATGGATTCCTACAAGTAAAATCCATGTAGTTTATCAAATTAAATGAGCTCAGCAGGTTATGCAATACAGCTTGTTTTGTTTATTGTATGTGATGTCAACAGCCAAACTCACCCTGCAAAAGGGAACATCGAGAGTCCAGTGGCAGCTGTATGTCCAAAGGGGAACTGAACCACTCCTCCCTCAACTGCAACACTGTCCCCACTCACCGCTGTGCTCCAGGATGTTCTGTTTAAGGCTCCTCTCTGTGCATGGCTTGAACAAGGAGCACTGTGGGGTTCCTGCAGTGCTCTCCGTGCACTGCAGCCAGCAGTGTCCCGCTAGCTGTGCCACATCTATCCCCACTGATGTTACATAAGGAGGAATTCAGAGCAAAATCCAGGCCGTGCTCATTGTGAGGCACAAATGAAAGGCAACTATTTTTTCCTCCTTTCAAGATCTTGTTTGTTTTAATTTGAAAAGACTGAAGGCTTTCACAAGAATTTACAGAAAATACTTGATACTTTCATATTTTTCCTATAAAAATGACAGTGTTCTTTTTACTTCTGCCAGATGGGATTAATAATTCTCTGATATATTTTAGAGGGCTCTATTCTGTGAATACCTGCTAGGAAACAAACATGTTTTGCCTAGAGCACCATGAACTTCTAATAGGTTAAATAAACACCACACACTAGTATCCACTCAGAATGCACAAGTTAGCAGTTTAAAAGTTATAATGCAGGCAGGATTTAAATCAGAGCAAAAAAGAGAAAGCAGTTATGTACAGTACAAGTTGCCTCCTGAAGCTGTAGTTTAGCTTGTCTACGTATGGCAGACACAGATTAATAAGAAACACCAGTAACAGTTCTTCACTACCACTACCCTGCTTTTGGATTTGACTTTTCAGGAATTAACTGAAAACATTGCTGAGTTCTTCTCCCTGGGATCCAGTGGCAGGATGTGTGGGAATGGCTCAAAGCTGCACCAGAGAAGGTTCAGACTGGACTTTGGGAAGCATTTCTTCACTGAGAGGGTGGTCAGACATTGAAATAGGCTTCCTTCTCACTGAGAGCTGGTCAAGGCCCCAGGCCTGTCAGTGTTCAAGAGGCATTAGGGCAATTAGCTTTAACTTTTGGTCAGCCATCAACTGGGTCAGGCAGTTGGACTAGATGGTCATTGTAGGTCCCTCCCTAGTAAAAAATATTATATTCTATTCATTAGTTGGTTCAATTTTTAGAACAGGCACCATATTGGACTGTCAGGTTTATTCTATATTTTTAAAATTAAGTTTAAAAGATAGTTTTGAAGTCTTAAAAAAGGGTTTAGAGATTCTTCAAATTAAAGAATAGGAAGCTACAGACATTCAAACAGCATTTGCCAGCTGGCTTGAGCATTGAATAAATATAAATGGGTTTGTAACTCATTAACCCAGGACTGCCATCCTTCCCAGTTTGTCAAGATCCCATCATCCTTAATAAACAGATTTACGTGATGCTGGGATCAAGCAAACATCTGTTTATCTAGTTTGCTAAGGGCAATATTTTACCAGAATTCAGAAGATTTACAAATTCCACATTCAATTAAGCCAGCACACAACATGTAAATGCCCTGCTACTCTACTGGATGGATTTCAGAAAGCTTTAAAAATATATTTCTTGCTGCAAAACCTATTTACAGTTTAAGAACTCAGCAGCACCTCAATATTTTAAAAGTTTGGGCTTTTTTTAAATAATCATGTTTACATCCATGCTCTCCCTTTATTTTTATATATATCTACATATATATACATATACACTGTGGCTTATGAGTTTAAAGCATAACATCAATACTGGTGTGTGTTTACAATTCACATTATTTATGAAAATAAATGTTTACAGGGTTTTGGTTTGTTGGTTTTTTTTTTTTCAACACAACAATGTGGACAAACATACAAACTAGGCTATAACTGAGTTAAAAAACACTTAACTGCTTTCAGCTATACTTAAATAGAAACAGTATGATGAATGGAAGTTGAGAAGAGGTTGTATACTGACAACAGTGTCATTCAACAGAACCTCCCCCCAACCAAAGCCATCATGACATGAACTGCCAGCTATTCTCTAAAATAAGCTTTGTATGTTTGTCCTGGAAAACTTTTACAACTAGAAGAGTTTGTCAAACACAGTTCCCTGTTTAAAAGAACTTTCAGGTTTTAGAACTTTATCAGTAACATCACAGGTGTCTACAATATAGTTCACACCTCTGACAAACACACTGACTTTTGGATATAACAGGACATACAAACATCCTTATTCCTTTAAAGTATAATCTGAAGGAGCCCTGCAGAGCTAGCCAAAACAGCTGTAGAAGTTGCTGCCACCAAGTACTTGCTGTTATTCCTTGGTTGGAATTTGAATTCCCTACAGTTAACACAAAACATAGGAGTAGTCCCATATCCATTTCCATGCAGAAGTCTGCTGGGTAAATTTAAATCCATGTCAGTGGATTTTGCTCTGGAATAGATTAGGAACTCTTCCATTTTGTTACCAGGCCCAAGCTGTGTGGGCAGCAGCAAACTATTGGGGCAGAAACTCCCAGGGCTGTTTCAGCTATATCTGCCAGGCAAGTTCAGATTATTCCTTTTTAAACTGAGGAATTGGACACACAGATATGGAAACACGGAAGGTGACTTTCACAGTCTCTCTCAAAGGGGGAGTGTGTTTTAACATGACATCTGCAACTGCCTGGAATTACATGGAATTGAGAACTAAAGAACTCAACATCTCAACTGAAAAAGCCTGCTTTTTTAAAAGAAAGCAAAACCAAAAAAAAACCTTAGTAAACAAAGATGCAAGAGTGAAGCAAAGCACAAAAGCAGGTCAGAGTATGGAATGATACTTACTATGGTAACAGGTATTCTTTAGCATATCCATCTCCTGTTTGTAACGCAGCCACAAGAAGAAAAAAGCACAAGTAGAGAATCTATGCATTCATCACAGCCATTGTGTTACGTTAGAAGAATGGGTGCAACCATTCTTGTAGAAAACAGAATGAGATGAAGTAGTGAATGGCAGACTAACAGACAAGTGATATATCCAATGTACAAGGTAAAGGAAACAAGACAATAATTGGATTACACCCAATCAAGATTATAATTTTATCCTTTTTTTAGGGAATTATCAACTTTAGCAGTCCTGCTCTCCTTTTAGTTAAAACTATGACATAAGGCGAGTAAATAAGCAAACTTAGATTCAAATTGAGTAGGAAAAAAATTTACTGAGGTGTAATCCAAGTACAATAATGTTTAAGAAATGTGCAATCAGTGAAGAAGATTTACCAAAGCATCTAGATATGTGTCTGGTTCACCATCAGACACTATTTCATTTAGTAAGAGCAATTACCTCGCAGAAAATGTACAAAAAGGTAAATCAGTTGAGAAACACCAAGAGATGACAAGGCAATTCTGAAGAGATGGAAATTTGTCTTTATATTAATGCACACTTCTTTATTATTGTAAACGAAACTATTAGACTCACAGTTCAGTGGAGTATCTCGTAGGTAGTACAACAATGAAACACAAGAAGTCACTGACTGTTATTAGCTCTAGTTCATGTACTCCATGCATCAGTCACTAAGGATGCAGTTACTGGCTCCCCCAGCCCCCAGGGAGCAGAACGTACCTTCCTCTATTTTAATCGGCGTGCTGGGAGGAGTGCGAGCTGAACTGGGCTCAGGGGGGCTTTTCTCTTTCTGTGGCCTGCCATCTTCTGAAGGCTCTGCAGGGGTAGGCAAAGAGAAATTAAAAAGGCAAATAAAACCACTCTTCATGTAAGAAAACAAGTGTCCTTTTGCTCCATGCACAAAAGATACCAATACATTTTTCTGAATCAAAATTCTGCCAGGATATTAAATAATACCAAAACAAGCAAAAGAAAATTAAGTGACAGTTTGATAATAACAAAACTGTTCAAGTCATTGTTGTGCTCTGTAGCTCTTGTTGGAGGGTTTTTTTTTTTTCTTTAAGCAGGTATGAATAATGAAATCATTTAGGAATTGGTTTATGCTGCTGTTATAAAGAAAACTTGTGAGGGAAACCCACAAGGAAAATATAAACAAATATGGAGGAAGGGATATGCTACCAGACCTACACAAGATAACATTCTTTTGCTTGCTTTGTATTGCTGAAATTTGGAGTAAACAAAATTGCATCCCAAAAGAAAAGAAGATGCACAGATAATCAGAAAAACATGCAGTAATTATATGATTCCAAACAGATTTCACAGTGGTTTGAGTATTTGTTATTAGTAAGGAGGGTTCCCTTTGCTTCCAGCTTTAAATAGCCCTAGATCCAAAGGAAAACATTAATAGAGTACACCATATATCAGGAACAACACTAAAGTGTTGTTCCATCCAGTTCACCTACACAATTAAAGTGAAATCAGTCCCACAGATGAGAGTCAACTGACAGAATCTCCACATGATGTAGATAAAGAGGTGGTTCCTTGGATTGCAAGCACAGCTGTACCATGTTAGTAATACCTGAGGCCTCAGCCAAAAGGTCAGGATCAGACCTTAATGCTTTGATCACTGCAGTATGAAATTCCTTATGGGAGGACTTCTGCCCATCTGGCTCTTCTCCATTTAGATGTGGGATGCTTTGCTGCATGGTCTGACAAGAAACCCATGCAGCAGCAAACTGAACGTTATCTAAAGACTTAGGCAGTGATGATACGTCACGATCCTGTAAAGTCTTCGTATCTGTTCCTTGAAAGGTGTTTGATCTCCCTTTCAAATCCAGAGATTTTTTATCTGACGTGTTTTGCTCACTGATGATCTGATTTCTAAGCACTGCACTCTGTTCCCCAGCTGGTGTCTGTCTCAGTAACACAGTCTCTCCATATTTTGATACCTTATCTAAGAAGGATGTGGCATTGTTACTGAGAGAATAAAGGTATGCAGTTAAACAGGCATGGCAGCACAGCATCCCACCCCACCCCACTCAGTACTGCATAAACCAAACACAAGGGTTCCTACATTGTGGTCCCAAAAAGCAGCCGCTGGGAACACACGCTGTGAAAGAAACAGCATTTTGGATTCTTGCATCACTCAATCAAAACCTCACAACAGATGACCATTCTAAGTATCATCCCTTAAAATTATTCAAAAGTAAAGCAGGAGAACCACTTCAGATGCAGCAACGCCCTCTTTTTAAAGCACAAATCTGTCATAATTCTAGGATAATTGAAAAAGTCCATTTTGGTAGAAGTCCCCACAAGATGTCACATTTTCAAGCAACAATCAATGTTATTCTGTATCTTCTCCATTCAATGTATTTCTCAAATCCACTAATTTCAATGACTTAAAAACCTGCAGTGTTGCTGCTATAAAGCACCACCATTCCCCGACCTTAGCCCAGGCTCTAGGGCCACGGGAAACAAAACAGAACAAAACCAGTACCAAAACACCTTTTTGATGGAAGTTTTCAACTTCCTACCAGCAGGAGTAATTGGCCCTACTGCCCAGTTTGTCTATAAGGACAATTTTAGAGTGAGATCTATGCATTTTACAGAACACACTTAAAACACTTAGATCACACATTTTATCTCTAATATACTTTTCAAATTTCTAATTCACACTGGAAAAACTGAAACATACAAAAGCTGGGTAATTTATCCATGGCCTCTGCAGGTAACCCACCTTCCAATTCCTAAGCAACTTGCTGGTACTACAGTCTATTGCAGAAAAAACACACACAGAGAAACCAACCTTCTGGTCCCTTCTGCTTTCTTTCTACTTCTTTGCGATATTCTTCCAGTTCTCGATCAGTGAGTTTATTGAAGGGATTTGGTCCTGTTGTGCTCACTATGACTTTTGGTTGATATTCTTTCTCAATTATTGCCTTTGATGCAGTCACCAGTTCTCCCTGGCAAAAGAAAATTAAGATACATCTTCAATCAAGCAGTAACTTGCAGAACCTTTAGAGGTATAGAGGCTACAAAGCAACCAAAAACAAAACAAAAACATAATCTGGAAAATGCTACTTTTTTCCTCTTTTAGATTAAAAAAAAAATCTATTACAGATTTTTTTTTTAATGTGATTCACAGGAGGTTAATATAAAGGAGAAAACAGGTCTCCACCAGGGAATATCCACCATTAAGCAGTAAATCAAATAGCAGCCAAACAGTCTAGCTGAATTATATTTGAAGTCACAAAAGTTTATCAAGTTTCTTTTTCTCACCACAAAAGAAACATGATACCAGGCCCACCTGCATGGCAGTCTGGGCACAGAGTACTCGTAAAGGGTCAAGAACTCAGCTCATGGGTATTTTTGTTTCTGTTTTGTTTTGGTTTTTTATTATTATTATTTTGCTTTGGGTTTTTGTTTTTTTTCTGTATTTTTTTAATAACAGAAAAGCTATTTCTTGCAGCTACTACATTACACCTAACAGATGTTATAGTAAAATGCCATCTTGTATATGTTCTGTGTACACCAGATTAACAGCTTATTATAAGCCATTTTAAAGTAATTAAGGTTAACTGTAATCAGATACAAGTTAGCATATTTACATCTATAACATTTGTCATATAAGCCAGATAAAAAGTTATACAAATAAAAATATAACGAGCAATTCTAAGTACAGTAAGTTCAGGTGGACAAAAGCAGCTGCATCAGAGATTCTCTAATGTTAAAGTTTTTCATTTTTCTTCTCTAATCCTATGGTAAAGGCTACAGCCACTGGGTTTTCATTGTCTCAGGTACAGGAAATGCTTGCCTGGAGATAGCTGCTCTATCTCTCAAATGATTTATTTAAGCATTTGGCTTTTTCCACTGGATATACAGAACTCTGACACCAGTTTGTTAACGACTGATGTGTGACCTGTGCCCCATGTCATG